>PVIU01003589.1:0-141972 GCA_004026605.1 Ondatra zibethicus
GGGTTTTTATTGGCCTAGCTTGGTCTCTCAGTTCTATGCCAAGCATGGGGAATTAAGGAGATGCCAACATCTCCTGCCTGGGAGATTCAAGCCCTGATAGGGTGGATTTTAAACCACAGAGAATTGAAGAATAATATACAAGTTAGATTAAATAAACTGAAAAACTCGGGACTGTGCATGTTGGAGAGGTCTGAGGTAGCTATCCCGCCAGGAGAGCAGCTGTGTGCGCCAGGGCAGAGCTACATTTTAGATGACCCTCTTGGGGGAGCCAGCCAGAAATTCATGTCATGTCGCAGTAATAAAAATATTTAGGTTTTACTATAAGGATTTTAAAACTGAAAATAGGGCCAGGTGGTGGTGGCGTATGCCTTTAACCCAAGCACTGGAGAGGCAGAGGCAGGCGGATCTCTTTGAGTTCGAGGCCAGCCTGGCCTTCAAGAGCTAGTTCCAGGACAGGCAACAAAGCTGCACAGAGAAACCCTGTCTCAAAAAAGCAAAAAGCAAAAAAACAAAAACAAAAACAAAAACAAAAAAAACTGAAAATGTGGTCACCAGATACAAACAAAAGGTTCAAGGTGAGACTAAGCAAAATTAATGAGTGTCCTTACATATGCCATCACTAGCCCATTCTGTCTGTTCCTGGTTTACACCAATCCCAGCAGACCGGGACCCAGTATCCCATTACATACTCAGTGTGGCAATCCCTGCCCTTGTCATTTTTCTGGGATTGTGACAGAGCATATACTGTTCACACTTCAGCAGTGGGATTGTTGAAACTCTAGCCACCTCCATACAAGATGAATCCATGACCCACATTAGCGGGCAATGCAGAGCAGGAGAAATTGTCAGGATGACGACAAGAAGGGTCTGTGCCCAGCCATGCTACCACAGCTCCAAGCTCTCAGCATCCATATGCTGCCCCAGCTCCTACCTCCTCATCTCCACTCCATTCCTTCAAGCCCCCACTGAGCGGTCTGCATGCACACGCACTACATGAGGAGTGGGCCTAGCGGACTCCTGGATAGGTCTCCATGCTTTCTCCCTCTCCATCCTACAGCTGGGAGCATACGTGTCCCCATCCGGAGAACCACGCCAGCACGGGAGTCTCCCAAAAGCCCCTGGGACCAAAGGCTGCAGTTAGTCCCAGTCTAAGGAACAAAAATACTGATGCTCATGACAGCCCCTCTTACTCAGGAAGTTGGAACATATATAACCCAAGCTTCCTAAGCTACAGACACCTCAAAGTCACTGCGAGCTGTGCCGAACCCAAGACTGCTTTATTTCCTCTCCCGTTTTGCATACTTATTATATTCCTTTTAACAGTTTATCTTATTGTTAATTATGTGTGAATGGTGGCAGAAATATGTACACTTGAGTGACGGTGTCCAAGGAGGTCAGGAGAGCTGGAGTTAGAGGCAGCTGCAAGCCACCCAGTGTGGGTGCTAGGAACCAAACCAAACAGAGCTGCAAGCCCTCCCAACACTAAGGCATTTCTGCAGCCCCTTTATTTCTTTATTTTATTGCGTGTGTGTGTGTGTGTGTGTGTGTGTGTGTGTGTGTGTGTGTTTTGAGATATATATGTGAATGTATGTATGTGTATATGTATGCATGTATGTATATGGGTGCCTATGTGCCATGGTGCATTCCTGGAGGTCAGAAGACAACTTGTGGGAGTGAGTTGCTTCTCTCTCTTCTCTCTTCTCTTCTTCTTCATGTGAGTAACAGGGATTGAACATGACCCATTAGACTCAGCCGCAAAGGCTTTGACTTGCTGAACTACCTTGCTAGTCCCAGGTATGTATTTCTTTCTTCTATTTTCTGTTTTTTATGCCCAAAGGCACATAGAGCCCAGAAAAGCTGTGCAGGCCAAAGGTGCTAGGGCCACAGAGAGCATCTATATAAGTAGCAAGTGACACTAATGATATTTCCATCAAGCTGTCCCTTCTGCGGTGGCCACGGATGCCCCAGCTGCAGGCCTCCTCCTGCCCCAGTGTACAAAGAGTACCGTTTATTACTGCAGTAGGAGCTAGACTAGAGGACGCTCCGCCTCGATAAAGCGAAACCCCATGAAAGAAACCATAAGACATCTGACCCGGAATAAATGTCGTCCACCCAAGGCTTCAAAGGACTGAGGTCGGGCATCCATTGGGTGACCCGTGACCCCTCTGCATACTGCTAAAACAGAAAGCAAGGAAGAGAATGTCGTGCAGAGAGCTGCCATCTGTGGGATAAGAAAGAAGCAGGGAGCCATCCTGAGAAAATGTACTCCCTGCTTCTGCCAGGACATGAAGGCCCCAGAAGGGAACCTGAAGGACCTCGTTTGCTGACTCCAGAAAAGGAATCCAAGTTTGGCAGAAGGTTGTCAAGCATGCGTGTGACTTTTTTATTTATTATTATTATTATTATTATTATTATTATTATTATTGTATATGTGTGCACATGTGTGTGCCTGTGTGCATAACATGTGGAGATCAAAGGTCAACCTTTGCCCAATAAGTTCCCTTCTTCCACCTTCTGAAGCAGAACTTGGATTGTCAGGTCTCTTTGAGGCCAGTATCTTTTCGAACTGGGCCATCTCAACAGCCCAAAGGGGTCTTTTTATTGCCATAGGGATTTTAATTCAGTTAGAATTCTTCCACCAACAACAGCTGGATTAAAAGTCTCTGCTTGTGTGTGTGTGTGTGTGTGCGTGCGTGCGTGCGTGCATGTGGTCTAAAGGACATGTCTGTGTTTGGAGTCTCACCAGCAAGAAGTAATCCAATTGATGAAGGGAAGAGATAGAACACATATGATTCCAAACGGCACCTACAATCCCACTCTCAAATCCACCATTCTCAAACCAAACCAATGCTGGGTATGGTGGCACACGCCTTTAGTCTCAGCGCTTGGGAGGCAGAAGCAGGTCGATTTCTGAGTTTGAGACCATGCTGACCTACATAGAATGTTCCAAAAGCAGCCAGAGCTACATAGTGAGATCTTATTTCAAGGAAGGAAGGAATGAACGAAGGAAAGAAGGAAGGGAGATGTTTGAGACCACCTCCAGCATAGAGCAAGGACAGACAGTTAGCATGCCCATGGTCTGAACACTGGGGCGCCACCATGAATCCCCAGACTACTTATTTGTCCTTATATAAAGGCTTTCTTTAGCCCTAGATTTGAAACCTTCATAAGTGTAAATTAATTTTAAATTTTAGACAAGCTGGAGAGTTGGCTCAGCAGTTAAGAGTGCTTGTTGCTTCTGCAGAGGGCCTGGGTTCGGTTCCCAGCATCCGCATGGTGCCTTATGATCATCTGTCACTCCAGTTCCAGGGATCTGACACCCTCTTCTGACCTCAGGAATGCATGTAGCATATATATATATATATATATATATATATATATATATATATATATATATACATACATACATACATACATACATGCAGACAAAACACTCGATACACATAAAATAAATAAACCAAAAAGAGATTAAAAATAAAATAAAATAGTGAAAATAATGCCTTTCACACTGAAAAGCTGCACTCTGACTCATCTTTCAATCTAACCATTGTCCTTGAGGCGGAGGTCTTGGGTAAAAGCAGAGGTGGGGTGTGCAAGGCCGTGGTTAGTGTGTCAGTCCCATACACGTTTGTGGTTAGTGTCAGTCCACCCCGCCAGCAAAGCAGCAATCCCCTGAACCCCCAGGCAGATTACACTAGTAATCCCAGGCAGGACTGGAGGAACTGAAATTCAAGATGATCCTTGACTGCATTGCGAATCCAAAGCCAGCCAGGTGGAATTGCTGACATGGGGGACAGATGGACAACAAATGACGCCAAGGGAGTTGAGAACGTTCTGCCCCCATCAGCAAAAAAATAAAAATAAAATTAAATTAAAAAAATAAAAAAGAAAGAAAGAAAAAGAAAAAGAAAAAAGAAGAAAAAGGAAGGAAGGAAGTCACGTAAGTCACATGTCCTTTGACCCAACATCCTTGACACCATTCTGCAAGCATATTGGCCATGCAAGAATAAAGATGCTGCATGGCGGTGGTGGCACACACCTTTAATCCCAGTACTTTGGAGGCAGAAGCAGGCAGATTTCTGTGAGTTTGAGGCCAGCCTGGTCCACAGAGTGAGTTCCAGGATAACCAGGACTGTTTCACAGAGAAACCCTGTCTCAACAAGAAGACGAGGAACAACAACAACAAAATGCTTACCCCAACATTGTTATAATAGCATGAAAATGGGATCAGGAACTAATCTGATGGCAAAGCTAACAAATGACACCTTTGAGATAAACCCCTCATGCAACAGGGACCTCCTATAAAGAGTTGCCATCCATCTTCCACTTTACACCTCTATTGCAATGTGCCTTCACCTCTTCCTGACCCCAGTATTTAGAGTGTCTCCCACCTGGGCAGGTTTCTAAGGGCACTGAGATGGACTAGCAGACCTGGGGGCAGGTTCTGGAGAAGAAGATATGACACCAGGAGACACTGTTCATCTTGGAAGGCTTCAGTGAGCAAGCTACATACAACCTCAGAGAGTGCACTGAGTCCTCATTGGGCAGACAAAGCAGAGGGAAGACTGAGGGTACAAAGGTGCCCTAAAAACAATCTTGGATTCCTTTTTCTCAGCTCCATATTAAAGTCTTAGACAGACGACCTGTTCTGGGAAGTGTCCCGAACAGTTAAGAGCTGCAAGCTGTCTCTAGAGTGCTGGGTGAGATATGGAGGGTCGGGAGTGGGGGTGTCAATATTTGCACTGTGTGCTAGAGACTGAAGGCTTCTGAACTTGGGCAAGCATCCCAACCCTGGTTATTTTGACTGACACATAAACACTGTGAGGAGCGTGGAGACAATGTTTACCCATTATATATACAGAAACCACATCACTTGACACAGTGAGCCGTAGGCCACACCTCAGTTTTGCAACTGCAGAGAGAAGCTTGAGAGAGATGGCAGCAATTATACATCAGATATTGAGATGCATTGTAGATCCTGAATTTAGCTCATGCAGATCCCTTATGGGGAAGATCTGACTTTTGGACCACAGTGGCAGACCTGAACATAAAGGTGATCTAATTTTAACTGCCAAGCACAGGGCGGCTGGATACTATCAGTTCTGGTGTCTCCACTGACTGTGGATTGATTTCCTTGCCCCAGTAGTTCCGATTCTCAAACCACAAGCAAGGAATGGAAACATTTGTTTGTTTGATTGATTGATTTTTTTGAGACAAAGTTTCTCTATGTAACTTTGTTGTCCTGGAACTCACTCTGTAGACCAGACAGGCCTGGAACTCAGAGGTCTGCCTACTTCTGCTTCCTGGTGCTAGGATTAAAGGCGTGCACCACCATGCCCAATTGAAAATATTTATTTTTATTTATGTATTTATGTGTGTACATGAGTTTATGTGCATCACATGTGTGCAGGTGCCCTCAGGGGGCCAGAAGAGGGAATCAAATTCCACGGAAACAGAGTTAGAGACAGTTGTGAACCACAGTATATTAAGTGCTGGGAATGGTTCCAAGCTCCTCTGCAGGACCAGTGAGCACTAATAAGCAATGACCTTTCCATCTGCCTCTACTTCCTTTTTATTTTAAAGTTTTCATATTATGTGTCTGAGTGTTTGCCTACACGGATGTATGTGTACAATGTTTGCCTGATGCCCTGGGAAGCCACAAGAAGCCATAAGATCCCCTGGAACTGGAGTGACAGGTGGCTGTGAGCTGCCAGAACTGGGGACTTGAAAGCAAATCTGGGTCCTGTACAAGTTAAGAGCAGCACGTGTTCTTAGTTGCTGAGCCATCTCTCCGACCCATATTTACTCTTTCTTAGCAAGACTCCAACCTCTCGTGCCTAAAGGACGTTGGAATGTAGCTCAGCAGTCAGGCGCTTGCCCTAGCATGTTCAAGGCCCTGGGTCCAATCAACACCACCACCAGAAAACAAAAATAAACAAACAAGGAAGTAAGACTTTGTCCACACTGTTTGCACAGAGAGCAGCAAGACATTTACTCCCCAAACATGCTTGGATTTCTACATATTCTTTAACCGTTCTGAGGTTATCCGTATGCACAAGCCATCCAGGGCTGACTTACAGAGCTAGTACTCCCTTAACACACACCTTTATGTTCTTGTGGACTGGCCCCGTGTCCTGTGAGTGACCACCAGCCTCAAGTGGCTATTTGAATGTCAGTGACATAAAAGGAAATACAGTTTGAAATTCAATCCTTCAGGGTCAGGCGATCGCCAGTGCCGATCCTCATGCCCAGAGCCTGCGCCAGTCTTGTCAGACAGTGGCTAAGGACTCACTTCCATATCCAGTAGTAAATGCAGAGTAGCTGTTTATGGCATAAATGAAAAGAATCAATCCTAACTTATCCTACTAATGCCAAAGCTGTGAGCCAGAAACGCCACAAATTCTGAATCATACACAGGCTGCGTTGATCTAATGGCTGCATTCCAGTCAAGTCTGTGGTATTTGTTTCTCCAGATTAATTATCTTAACTAGTCCAACTGGGTGTCCATAGCTGAATAGATGAGGTGTGTGATAAATATATTTCAAGGAAGGGAACTTTTTCCCAATGTGTTCATATCAGACTCTTGGCTACTTCTTAGCAGACAAAAAGAGAGGGAGAGAATTTTATTTTTTTTTAAGTTTTTTGTTGTCGTTGTTGTTCTTAAAAATAAGCAATTGTGTTGGTTCCAAAAAAGGAAAGTGGGAAAATTGTAACAGTAAATGTTACATCCCCCTGGAATCCTGAAGCGCAAACAGCAGCTGAAATGGATCCAGCCATTTATAGGATTACAATAAACATACCTTTGTACCCGCTCTACCATTTACTGCCCAGATGATCTGAACACAGACAAAAAGAGCTGGCTGGAGGACTGCAGCGGCTTTCTTCATGCTTGGTTCACCCACTACTGCACCGAAGCCCCTAAATGAGCAGTCACTGCGCTCTCCAGGAAAATGTCCCTTTCCCTGCCCCCTCTGTAAACAGTTGCAAGATCTCTCCAAAGCCTTGAGTGAAGGTGGCTGGTTTAACCCACCACTTAAACTGAAGAACACCCCTAAATCCCAGCGTGGTTTTCCGATGTTTCTTCTTAGAGCAGAAAGCTATTACAACCAAAACAAATGTTTCTCCTCCGCAAATAAGTTCACCGGTACATGGAAAGAAGTTCCTACAAAAACGAGACTGGATTTGCAGCTGTGTCCAAGAAAGAGGCAAAACCAGAAAGTGGTTTTGGAGTCTACTTTATTGAGAGAACGCCTCCTTCGTCAAGTTTGACTTGCTTCAGAACTTACAAAGAAGGCTACTCAACGGAATTCATGTCTGAGCGAGAAAATAAAAGGGCGACCTGGAAGGACCCAGGCCACCCCAACTTCTACCACTGGAAATTGATCCAAAGGACTTTGCTGGCAGAGCCTAGCGAGTTGTGACAGAATCCGAGGTCACACCCAGGTCTGCACACCGTTCCCTCCAGCCCACGTCGACGTCACCAAAATAGTGAAATAAACTAAGAAAAAGAGCAAGTTGGTTGTGTCCCCACGCGCACATTGAAAGTCGAGGGTCAGGGTCCCATTTTTGCAACTCTTTACTAAGAACTTGGAGTTCAGTCTTCCAGGATCTGCTTTATTTTTTTCCTCTATAGCCTTGAGAACAACAATCGCTTTTCGGTGTTCCCTGCCCCAACTCTGTATTTTTCTTCCACCCCTGACCCTGTAGCATCGGGGTGCACTTATAGAAGACTGGTGGGGAGCAGCGTCCCTCGCTGGTGGGGGCAGGAAGCGCCGCGTGCTCCCCGCTTCGCCGCTCTCAACCCAAACAATGGCTTCCCGCGGGGACGTGTGATCCAGGGCGGTTAGACCCCAGGGTCCTCGGAACACGCAGCCTCTCCACGCCGAGCAGAGAGCGCCCAACCCCACGGACCGGTCCTCGCCGCCGCCACCGCGAACAATGCGCGCCCCGCCCCGCTCGCCTATTGGCCGGGTGGCTCCGGGGAGCTCAGCGCGGGCGACTGCGACGCGCGTGCGCGGGGCGGGGCGCGGCAGGGGCGGCGCTTTGTGTGCGACTGTGGGCCGGGGTCTGCGGGGCGCGGGCCGCGGCGGGCGGCGGCATGGAGGAGCTGAGCAGCGTGGGCGAGCAGGTCTTCGCCGCTGAGTGCATTCTGAGCAAGCGGCTCCGCAAGGTGCGTGCGTCCCCTCCCGCCCTCCGCGCGCACCCGGCGCTCTGCGCGGCTCACGCCCGCTCTTCTCTCCCCGCAGGGCAAGCTGGAGTACCTGGTCAAGTGGCGCGGCTGGTCCTCTAAGTGAGTCCCCGGTGCGCGGCCGCCTTCCCGCGTGCGCCTCCCGGCCTGGGTGGGAACGACGCGGGGACCATCTCCTCTCGGGTCCGGGCGGGAAGTTCTGTGGCTCGGGACCCGGAGGACGCCGGCCAACAGGCGATGCCCTTTGTTTACGAGCCCACGGGGAGCGGGCAAGGAGGCCTCCAGCCCCGGCTCCCTCGGGCCCGGCCCTCCTTCTCCGCGCCGCGCGCTTCTGGCGCCCATTTGTTGCATGCGCCCCCGCCCTAGAGCCCGCCGTGGCAGGCGCGGGACACGGCCCCCTCCCCTTGCCCAAGTTACCCCGCTGTAACCTGAGATTCCTACTGGTAGGAGCCCCCCCCTTTCTCGCCCCTCCGCGCGCTTGTTTTCTTCTTAATGAAGGGAAGGGACCCGGCCTTCCCCTGAAGGGGCTTCTTCTTCTGCTGTCCCGCAACCTTCCTTCCTGGACCCCATCCCCTCCCGATGCCCCCCTCAAACCCCATTTCTCTGCCCGCGCTCTCCGTGGTGTCCGCCACATTGTTCTGTCTGCTTCCCCAGCTCCCCCTCCCCTACCTGTCTTCCCTTCCCTCCCTGGCTCAGGGCCAGGCTCGGGGGATTCCCTCAGCAGCTTTGCTCTTTGTTGGGATTTGTTTTCTTCCCAGGCGCAGACTGTTGAGTCCCCTTGTGGCCTGCTGGGACTTGGGGCTTGAGGTGGCAGTTTGCCTGTGGGTTTGAGGTCATGATGCTAACTAACGTCAAGGGCTTCTGGGACCTCAGAGGACTGCCAGGGCTTGGTGGCCCTTGCCCCCAGCAGGACTGTGGGAGCTGTCCCTGCAGCGCAGTTGGATGCTGCTCACCAGCCCTGCTCTTTGCTTTTCCAGACACAACAGCTGGGAGCCGGAAGAGAACATCTTGGACCCAAGGCTGCTGCTAGCCTTCCAGAAGAAGTGAGAGCACTGACAGCGCCCTGGAAGAGGGGAGAGTTGGGTGGAATTGGCTGGTGACATGGTGGCCTGGGGGCTGCGGCATGAGGTCCCATAAGGAGGCCCGTCCCCTGGCTTACTTGAGTGGCTACAGAGACAGAGCACTTTAAGCGCCCCCCCCCCCCCCGACAGTCGGACTTCCAAGACTAACCTTTGCGCAGACTCCAGTTTCTCGTGGCCCTTTCTGTGGAGTAACATTCGGTCAGCGCTAATAGCAATTGGAGTTGCAACCTTGCTGTAAAAAGTAGGCCTGTCCCTCTGTCACCACCAGGATGGGCCGTGGTGCATGAGAGGGCCCAGAGGGGCCTGAAACCCGCAGTTCAGAGAGATGCATGTGATGTTTTGCTCAAGCCGCGAAGCAGTGCAAGGCTTCTCTAGGATCTGCTTCGTAATTATAGTTGACACTTCTGCTCTTAGGTGGGAGACGTTCGTTAAGACAGAGGGTTGGGTGGGATGGTATCAGGAACAGTGTGTTACAGGGGTGTGAGGGTCACCATCATCCCAGTGCTGAGGTTCGGGAGCGCAGCACCATGTGGGTGGCAGCAGAGACACCTTCCCACTGCAGAAGCTGGCTCTGTCAGTAGAGGCAGATGAATGGTTTGCTCAAAAGCTTCCCCAGCTGGGGTCAATCTAGCCAGCTTGTTCTCTGGGAGCCCAGCCTGTGTTTCTCACTATAACAGGACATTTTGCAAAAGGGGTGGGGAGGGGATAGGTTTTGGCAGGATGAGTGAGTGCTTGCACTTGCTGGAATTTAGAAAGGGATAGCGGTGTCAGTGCCTTCTGTTAAATTTATAGCTTGATCCTCTGAGCCCTGGAGGGATGGCTTGGCACTTTCTAAGGGGTGGCATCCTTGGGCCAGGTGTTACCGTACACATCTGTAGCCCCTGCTGATAGAGAAGCTGAGATGGGGGGACCACTGGGGTGGTTGGGAAGCCAGCTTGACCAATGCAACAAGAGCCCGTCTCAAAGGCATCATCCTGAGGCAGGGACCTCTTTCACACAGCTTTTGGTTAGCTCCGAAAGATGCCATCATGGGAATAGTCTCTTTTACAACATGGGACAGAAAATCAGGATGGTGTGTTCTGTCTCTCCCTGCATTCAGACACAAACCTCTGGTGGTTAACTTCGTGGTCAGGGAGGAACCACTGTGTGTAAGGGAGGTCAGAGCCACAACGAGGATAGGTAGGTGGTGATCTGCCAGCAGGGCCTGGAGATGCCCCTTGAACTTGATGTGGAGATTAGCCTGGGGGTTTTCCTGAAGGTCTGTTCTATATGAGATCAGTGTGTCTGTTTGCTTGGGGGAAGGGAGGCAGGCATGTGCCATAAGCCTGAGTTGTTATCAATTTTTTAAAACTTTTTTTTTTTTTTTTTTTTTTTTTGCTTTTTCGAGACAGGGTTTCCCTGTGGCTTTGGAGGAGCCTGTCCTGGAACTAGCTCTTGTAGACCAGGCTGGCCTCGAACTCACAGAGATCCGCCTGCCTCTGCCTCCCGAGTGCTGGGATTAAAGGCGTGCGCCACCACCGCCCGGCTCTTTAAAACATTTTTAATAATCTGTTTGTTCTTATTTTATGTGCATCACTGTGTTGCCTTCATGTGTAGGGTGTCAGATCCCTAGGAACTGGAGCTACAGACAGCTGTGAGCTGTCGTGTGGGTGCTGGGGATTGAACCCAGGTCTTCTGGAAAAGCAGTCATTGCCCTTATCCACTAAGCCATCTCTCCAGCCCCCTGTTGTCTCTTTTCACCTGTGGTTTCAAAGTCAGGTTGTCAGGCTTATCTGCCAAGCCATGTCACAGGAGTCTTTGTCACCAGGGGTCTTCTTCAGATATACCCGGTGGGATAGCCTGAAACCTGAGCTTCCGTAACTTGGCAGCCTTAGCCCTGGGTTGCAGGGGTACAGACTCTGAGGCCGGGCTGATGGGGGACTTGATAACTTCCTTGCAGAATGCTGGAAGTGTTTGAGGAATGCAGGAACGGGGTGATGTAAGTGAGCCAGTTGGCTTTGAGAAGCCTTGCAAGCAAGCGTAAGCCACACTGGAGTCCTCAGCCCCTGGGCTAGCAGGTCATACGAGGGGTTTCGTACTGGAGGGCAGGCTTCATGGGAATGGACACATTAGACCAGATAGCCCCAAAGGCAGCTTTAGCTCTGTTCTCCCGTCCTCAGCTCCGTTGTAGCCAAACGCGAGTGAAATGGATTGGCTACAAAGATAGTAGGAACCAGCTCCTCTGAGCCAGCGTCTGGACCTCTGCTGTGGCTTTCTAATAGGAGTTTGCTGCAAAACTGACGATAAGCTGCCGCTAACCAGAGCCGCAGGAATCCCTTGGGAGCTGAGGGTGGAGGCTGGAGCCAAGGTTTGCAAGCAGGGCTTCTCAAAGCTGATTGGTGCTGTGTCTCCAGGGAACATGAGAAGGAGGTACAGAACCGGAAGAGAGGCAAGAGGCCCAGGGGCAGGCCAAGGAAGCACACAGTCATGTCCTCTTGTAGCCGGCGCTCTAAGCTCAAGGTGAGTGGCCACCGGCATTGTACTCCTTACCCACCCATGCCGGTCTGGGCAGAGGTGCTTCAGGGGAGCTGTCGAGGTAGGCAGGCCTCTTTCCTGTTGCCCCTTCAGGCCTCTGCCGGTGGATGGCACCAGCAGGCAGCAGAGTGCATGCCCCTCCCATCCTGGGGCCTCCGTAGGTGCTTCCTGTCTCAGCCCAAGTCCCTTCTGCCCTCTGTCCTCCCGGGATAGCAACAGCACACTTGGTAAATACGCCCAACACCCTCTTGCTTTGGAGACGCTCCACCGGGAAAGCCAGTAAGTGCTCGGGTTTGTGTAGGGATTATGGACAAGCTGGGCACCTCCAGAGTACCATGCCATGCAGGGTCGACAGACAAGCGGGGAAATAGGGGCAAAAGCAGTGATGCTATTCTATGCTAAGCCCGTCTGAGAATGTCCTGTTGACCCCCTCCTTGCTATGATGACAGACAGATGCCTTCCGCATACTTGGCATCCTCCCTCTTGCCCTCCCCCGCCCCGTGACAGTTCAGAAGCAGGACGGGGAAGGGGCGTCTGTCCTTAGGCTTCGAGTGTGCTTTTGTTCATTACTCAGGCTTCTCTTCTGTGGCCAGAGCAGAAGTGTGAGTCTACCCTGACACCACCATCTTTCCTCCTAGCAGGAAGATGTCAGCCAGAGGGGGCCTGCTGACTGAGAAGAAATTTCTGTGGGTTGATGAAGCTGAGGGAAGGGGGCTGCTAGGCAAGCCTAGGGCCCCACGGTTTGATGGGATCAGCCCCTGTCAGAGCTAGAAGGACATTTAGCACCATCTCCATTAAGCTACCATGGGAGAGTCTGGGTCCGCAGGCCACGTTAGGACCTAGGAAGCAGAAGATTAACAACTGTTTGCCTCTAATCCTGCATACTGCTGAGCAGGTTCCACCTCTTTGGACAAGCGTGGTCACTCCTCCCTGCCTGCTGGGGCCTGGAGGACCCTGGTGCCATGGCTGCAGGACACCTGGTGCTACCCAGACAGATTTGAATCCCACCCATTCGTCTTTTCAGGAACCAGATGCTCCCTCCAAGTCCAAATCCAGCAGTTCTTCATCCTCCTCCACGTCGTCCTCCTCTTCCTCGGATGAAGACGAAGATGACAGCGATCTGGACTCCAAGAGGGGCCCCAGGGGCCGTGAGACCCACCCCGTGCCTCAGAAGAAAGCCCAGATCCTGGTGGCCAAGCCAGAGCTCAAAGATCCCATTCGCAAGAAACGGGGACGCAAGCCCCTGCCCCCAGAACAGAAGGCGGCTCGGAGACCCGTAAGCCTGGCCAAGGTGCTGAAGACCACCAGGAAGGACCTGGGGACCTCAGCCAGCAAGCTGCCCCCTCCACTCAGTGCTCCTGTAGCAGGCCTGGCAGCCCTGAAAGCCCACACCAAAGAGGCCTGCAGCGGCTCCGGCGCCATGGCGACCCCAGAGAACCTGGCCAGTCTCATGAAAGGCATGACCGGAAGCCCCAGCCGTGGTGGCATCAGCTGGCAGAGTTCTATTGTACACTACATGAACCGCATGAGCCAGAGTCAGGCTCAGACCGCCAGCCGACTGGCACTCAAGGGCCAAGCCGCCAACAAGTGCAGCCTCGGGCTGGACCTGAAAGTGAGGACGCAGAAAGGGGAGCTAAGGGTGAGTCCTCCAGGAAGCAAGGTCCTGAAGGCCCCTGGCAGTGGCGCTGCAGAGCAGCAGAAAGGGAGCGGTTCAGGGGGCCCGGGTTCCCAGCTGGCCCCCACTCAGGAACTGAGCCTGCAGGTCCTGGACTTACAGAGCGTCAAGAACGGTGTGCCTGGTATGGGCCTGCTCTCCCGCCATGCCACAGCCTCCAAGGCCATTCCAGCCACCAACCCAGCCACAGGGAAAGGTCCTGGGGGTGGCGCCACAGGAATAAACATGACCAGCACACCCACAGACACCAGCAAAGGCGGAAAACTGGCCTCCAAGGCCACAGCTCTGTCCACCCCTTCTGTCAAGAGGGACAGTGGACAGGAGGGCCACATGGTCGCCGGGGAAGGCCGCAAGGCGCCTGCGCTGTCCGAGATGAGCACGGGCGAGGAGAACAGCAGCTGCGACTCAGACCCTGACTCGTCCTCCCTCCCCAGCGCCGGGCAGAACCTGTCAGTATCTATCCAGACCAACCAGGACTGGAAACCTGCCCGCAGTCTCATCGAGCATGTCTTTGTCACAGATGTCACTGCCAACCTCATCACTGTCACAGTGAAGGAATCCCCCACCAGCGTGGGGTTCTTCAACTTGAGGCCTTACTGAGACCTGTTGCCCAAGTCCGACCCACCTCCGGTCTCTGGTTTTGCTTTGATGCCTGACCTGGGGGCCCCGCTCTGCCCTGTCTTGAGACTTAGGGCTGGGAACTTGTTTCTCTGGTGATTCTACCTCTCTGGGCCTCCACTCTACTCTGTCCTGTTGCCTCAGGAAATCTGGTTGGCCACTGGCTCAAGACTGCCTTCTTGAACAAAGCCTCATCAATACATATCCCTCCTTGGCCTAGTGAGACCCTCCCCTACCTTATTAGCCCAACTACTGTCAGGTGGGTCTGGGGAGAGCCTGCTGATGCAGCTCCCTCCCCAGCCCGGTGGAGGGAGAAACAGGGCAGGCCGGACCTTCTCCCAAGCCCAACAGTGACAGGGCCTTGATGGGGAAGTGGGGATTCTGTTCTTGGCAGATGAGACTGTGACCTCATCATAAAAGGATGATTCGTTGTGAGATTTGATTCAGGGACCCTGCAGAAGTCTACAGAACGCTGCATGACTCTTCAGAGTGTCTGTCCCTGATGTGGGGTCATTCCTGACCACAGCTGTGGCCCCAAAGTCCAGCCAGGGTTTGGAAGGCCTCATCCCAGCACCCAGATGTACCTCCGTGCTAGTGGGTTTGGGGACAGAGGAGTCCAATGTGGCTGCCTTCCTGCAGGCAGGCCCGAGCCCCAGGGAGAAGTGACCCTGTTCTGCTCTGGATCCATACTTGCACCCCTGCTCAGGCCCACTAGAGTGCACTGCTCTGGGCTGCAACCCAGAGGAGGCTGAAGCAGGAGTTTGGAGTCCTGAGCAGGCCATCTTCCCCACTAGTTTAATTACTAGGGCCAGATAAGGCACCCTAGTAGCTGCAGTGCAGGAATGCAGGTACATCCCACAGGCTTGCCACCCTGCTGCCTGTCTAGACTGGTGTCTCTTAGACTATCAGGCAAGCGTTTTCTGTAGTTGAGTCTGGTGCAAAGCCCTGCCTATTGAGTGAGCCATTCTTGGGTACCATTTTCCCTGACAATCCTCTCCCACGTTTGGGAGCTTGTGTTTCCTTCCTAGCTGAGAAGCAATATCCCTGTGCCATTTATGTGGTGGGACAGTTTGACAGCCCACCTGGCAGGGGGGTCCTGATTCCTCCCCCTTCCTCCAGTTCTGAGCCCCTTTCTAGATGCCTTCTCCCTGTCCCCCTTCCCAGGTAGCTGTCTTAAAACTACCTTGTCAGATTGCTGGCCAATGTCAGGACCTCTGTCCTGGAATATCACCTTGTGGCCATGACAATCTGGTCAGTGAGTCTGTGATGCCAAAAAGTGGGGGTGGTGTGAAACCCTTCTTTCTGCTTCTGCCATTGGCTGGTCAGCTGGCAGGTGTGGTCTCTTCATTCCTGTTGCCTTGAAGGGAGAAGTCCCCTTCCAGAACCAGCCCAGACAGTGGGCTGTGGTGTCTGGGACCTGCCACACTTTCAAAGTGCCCCCCCAGTAGTTCACCCCACACACACCAAATAAGAGATGGTCTTTGTGCGACCAAACTTACCTCAACACTGTGCCTTTTGGAACAGACCCATATCCATGGCTCCTGAAAGAGGCCCACGATATGCAGCCTCTGGATCCAGCACCAAGGGACCATGCTACTGGCAGCAAGAGCTGTCGCTGGAGAGACTCCAGGGCCAGGAAGTGGGTAGCAGGGGGAAAGAGTTGCCTGCTGGGCCATTGGCCTCTCTCCCTGTCTTCAGCCAGGGTCCTCTGCTGCCTCACCCAAGGACTGCAGCTTCTTTTCTACCACACACTGCCTTAAAGGCACCTCCATATCTTTTGGGGGTTCCATGAGCTATTGGAGAAGTGACCATGTATGGGGATCTAGTTTGACTTTGTTCCCCGCTGCCAGGTCTCCAAACCCCAATTAGGTGCCTTTTACTTTTACCAGCTATCTCAGTCCCAAAGCTGAAATCTACAAAGACCTTCCTCCCAGCCACTTTGCCTTCTTGTGGTGTGTTTTTCCTGGTGCTTGTGACCCCAGTGGTCTATTGTTACAAAGCGTGTGTGTAGTGTGCCCACATGAGAACCCGCTGGAGAGGCACACCACATGCTCTGAGTGGAGTTCTCGTGTTTACCAATAAATAAAAGTAGTTGCTTTTTAATGGTTTTTTTTATTTGCTGCTATCTTGCCCCTCGTGTGTGTGTGTGTGTGTGTGTGTGTGTGTGTAGCTGGCGTGAGTCCCAAGTCTGACAAGATTCTAAGGGTCCCAGATGTTCTGTGCCGCATTTTCATGCCAAATGGATGTTTTAATTCTGTCTTAGTCTTTTCAAGACAGGGTCTCTACTAGCCCAGGCTGTCCTTGAACTTCTGGCAGCCCTCCTCCGTCTTCCTAGTGTCAAGAGTACAGGCACCTTTTTGTCCGCTTCTGTGCCTGGTAGGAAAAGTGGCCACCCTGTCTTCCTTGGGCGAATTGGTTTAAAAAATAATAATAATGTTTGGTACCAAAAACAATGCCCCTTCTTGGGTATACTCCAAATTCCAATCTTGGTTGGAGAGCACTGGTTCTGAGGTTTGTCAGGAAGGAAATGTTGAACTCTGAGCCTGTGTCAGTCATCGGCTTCGTTTCTTTAGACGGTTGCTCCCTTTCCTAGGGAGTGAGCAAAGAACTCTGGGAAAACTTAGGATCTGTGGTGTTGGAACAGAACAGTCGAGCTGCCAAGGAAATACCTACCCCAGGAAGTCCCTCGGGTGTGGGGTGGAGTGCGGCCGGGTGGTTCCCTGACAGCCGTATTCACCCAGATGCATCTCACAGTTCTCGGAGTTTCTAGTGGCACTAGCCTAGATCATAGGGGCTTTAGACTGGCGTTAATTTATTTTGCCAGGGAAAGGCAGTAAATGATGTAGGAAAAATTCATGTCTTTTTGCTATTCTTAGTATTAATAAATACTTTTGTAAACTTTTGACTTGGTGTACATTGTAAGTAAACAACAGTTCTTCCTTCCTCTGTCATAGGGCAAAACGCCCATCTGGACATGCGCACAGTGGTAGCATTGGAGGAAAGAAATGGAAATGGCTTAGCCAGTCAGAGGTGGGAGGGAGAAAAAGGGGGAAGGACACCCTTGCAAGGAAGGGGCACCTTTTCAAGAGCAAATACCAAGGCCTGTGATTGGCTGCTGTGATTGACGGTGAGGCCGCTGAAGTGTCTGGAGAAAGTTGGCCATGATGAAGGATGCAGCCTGCATCTAAAGCATAGAAACCAAGAGTGCCGCCTGGCGGTGACGGCGCACGCCTTTAATCCCAGCACTCAGGAGGCAGAGGCAGGTGGATCTCTGTGAGTTTGAGGCCAGCTGGTCTACAGAGCAAGTTCCAGGACAGGCTCCAAAGTTACAGAGAAACCCTGTCTCGAAAAAAATAAATAAATAAATAAATAATAAACCAAGCGTACCACACAAAGTCGTCACCATACAGAAGTCCAGCTTCTCAGAACATCCAAGGAGCTAAATTTGAGAAA
The DNA here is from genome assembly GCA_004026605.1 of Ondatra zibethicus. NCBI lineage: Eukaryota > Metazoa > Chordata > Mammalia > Rodentia > Cricetidae > Ondatra > Ondatra zibethicus. The sequence goes on from PVIU01003589.1 coordinate 17,531, forward strand.
GCTTGGTTTAATGGGAAATATGATGCATAATTTTTGCCCACTAATAACACTACTGGTCAAAATGAATGTTACAGGCCTCCAGCCAGTACAGGGAACAGCTGTGCCGCGCTCTAAGGAAACCAACAACCTCACCTCCACCGTCCCAGCGAGGCCAGTCAGGAAGACACGGGGAAGAACATGAGGCTTTAAGCCAAGGACCACTTAGGCTCCTAACCCCAACTGATGAGGAAGGGGAGGGGTGTTTATTACATACCCTTCCCTAGTCCAAGACTTGCCTTTCTCTCTTCCTCTGGTCTCCCAGGAGAATGGAGTTTTCTTGGAAGCCTAAGGGAAGACCCACCCCCGGCCTGAAGGCCAGTTGGGATTAAGGTTCTCTGGACAGGCTACCAACAGGAACACAGACTTTGCTGGAGAAAGGCCGTCGTGTGTGGAAACCAATTCTTGATTCTTGAAAAGTGGGCGTCGTGCAGTTGGATTTCTCTTTTTTGTCTTCAGTGCCTGTTTCATTTTGGAGAAGGTGGACAAGGGCAGTTGGAGCCCAGATCTGTCCTAGGGGAACAAACTAGCAGGGCAGGAGCAGGTGCTGGCCCTGGTTGGTCAGTTGGGCTCTTTAAGAACCTATGTCTAAAAGGACAAGGTCTCCAGACCAGAGTTAGGGGTGAGGCTGGTTTACATTGATCATTATTCATTTCTGTGCTGCTGATTTAATCAATCCACCGCTAGAATTAATGGAGGGTACCTGGGAAGACGGGTTCAGCAGGGCTCTGGACCACCGGACACCACCTTCCCGCTCTCTACCCGTAGTGGTCGAGGCGGATTCCCAAAGACACAGAGATGATGCCCGGCGATGCGTGGTAGGAGGAAATGAGGCTTTTCTTTGCGCCTATCCGGAACCAGAGGGGGGGAGGGGTGGCACTTGGGACAGGCGCTGAGACCGTCGCCTGTAGAGGGCGCCCGCTTCCCATGAAGTTCGGCCCGGGATTTTGAATGTTGGTGGAGAGGAGGGAGAATGTACCCGCTGTCCTAGACTGTTCCGAACTCAGTTGCACGCTCTACACTCCTGCTGCTCCGAGCAGCCCCCTGTCGACTCAGTCTCTGGCCGCGGAATGAAAGTCCAGGCCTCAGCCTATGGCTTCTCATTACTGTCAGCCAAATTTCCATCTTTGATGGCACCGAGACCCTCCAGGCTCCCATTCACTCCCACCCTGGGCTCCGCTGTATCCAAGCCACCTCTGACCTGGAAGACTTTTTGGTGAAACGAGGAAAGCCGTGGATGCACCCGCAGAGAGCTGGGGCAGGCTTGTAAACCATGAGCATCCAGGACACAGCACCAGGCCTCCATCAGAGCTGCGCACTGTGAGCATCAGAGTCCGGAAAAAAAAAAAAAAAAAAAAACCCGGCTCTTTACAGAGCCATAAGTATTCCATTCAACTAGTGTTTGTGTTGGGCCAGGCTCAGCTCCCGCAGTGGCTCAGGCAGGTCCTGCCAATGAGGACATAGGGAAATCCGCCTGAGCAAAGGCGGTTGGAGACCAGGAGTCCCCACACCCGGTCTTTGCTCTGCGGGAGAATCTGCCCAGAAAATTCGCTAAGGGAGCTCTGAGTCCAAGTTAAGGTTGGCGGTGACCAAAGAAGAGCGAAATCGCGCAGGGTCAGTGCGGGTCTCCTCCCTATATTTAGGTGATGACAGTGCCCCCCCCCACTGTAGGGCTGACTGCTGAAGCCCACTAGACCCAGACCCAGCCACCCCACTGCTTTCTTGACCCCCTTATGGCCATTGCCCTCCATGGGCCCAGCAAAGAGGCTGCCCGGCCCAGAGCGCCTTGAGGTAGCCTAAGAAATAGACCTTGGACCTCTTGGCGTCTGAGACCCTGCTCGACAAGCTGACTGCTCAGCGTCCGAAGGGCACTCGATGTCAGTGACCCCGCTGAGGCAAATTCAGACCTCAGGCGTTGACCCAGGGCCTCCCACGCAGGTCACTGAACTTGAGAAGGGAGCTGAGAAGGCTCTGTCCACTTCTTACTGGGCCAAGGGCAAAAGATGTGACCTGGCCCACATCGGGCCTCCCCTTGGGCTCTATGGGTTCTGACGGATTGCGGTGGCTTCTTCGCAATGGAGCTACGTCTGCCCGGGAATATGAAGGTAGAACCATGTTCACTGTGAGGTCCTCTTTGGGAATCCAGAGTGTGGGACGCGTTTGCAGCCTCACGACACCACCTTGCTCCCCCTCCACTCCCGCAAGAAATCTGCAGCCTAGAGGACCGAGAACACCCACCACGAGCATCCCACTCTATGTTCCCCCTCGACAGCCCCTCATCCAACCTTGGGGTATCTACTGGAAAGAACATCAGGGTCTAAGAAGCCTTAGGGACTTGGGGGTGGGAGCGCAGCGCGGGACTGAGGATCGGTGGACGGCTCCGGGTTCACTAATCACATCAGCGCGCTCTGCGCCGGCTCCAAGCAGGCAGTTGCCTAGCAATACCCGCGAATTCAATTCCTCAATCAATAGACGGAGGCTCTGCATTTCGGGGACCGCTGGCGAGGCTGTGGAGGTCTGGAGCACAAGTCCTATGACAGCATTGGGGAGCAATGCTTGGGTCGCCGGCAGTGAGTCTGCAAGGCTCTTGGGTGTCAAGCGCTACTGACAAGCGGGTGTGGTGCTGGGAAGAAATCCTCCGTCAGACAGAGTAAAGGAGCCCAGAGGTCAAGCATATCATCTCAGGGATCCCCGAATTCTGCCTGGGTCCCAAAGAAGTACAACCAGTAGTGAAGACAGCCTTCCAAGAAAGCTGAGAACAGTCATGACTCGCTCCCTCCGCAACCCACCTCCCCTCACACTCCCACAGAGAGTTTCCTAATTGGGAAAGGGCCTTTTGCGGGGGCGAAGGTAGGGGCACCAAGTGGGTTAGAGAGAGGAGGCAAATGTCCTTCCTTTCCAGGAACTCTACCCTGTTTTGGAAGGAATAAATAAATAAATAGATAAAATAATGAAAACCAAGACACATGTTTATTTACAAAGTATATATTTAAACACGTAAAAAGTGATACTGGATACAGACACATTCACAACCCAAGAAGAAGATAGGTACCGAAGTTTCACTCTTGAGCTGAGGCGGCGATCAATTCGAGATTTGTATATATCTGAAAATTCAAAAACCCAACACGCACTCTGCCCTTCTGCGTTTGCAGACTCGGAGCCAGGTGGCCCCAGACCCCTGCCCACCCCCCACCCCCAGGTCAGCCTCTCAAGAGCGAGCTAAGGAGACACACACAAGGGCCGTGGACAGATGGCAGAACGAAGGGCAGTGAGGGCAGAACCAGGAATGTTGAAGGGAAGGAAGGTGCGAGCGCGCAAGGAATGAGAGGAGAGAGAGGAAGTAGTCGGCAGTCAGGTAAGGGACTCCTGTCCCAGAGTTACGGTCCACGCGGTCACAGATGTGCCCTCCAAAGCAGGTTCACCTGAAAATAGGGTCGACATCTAGACAGACACACGGTCAACGGCGCTTCTTTATACAAAGTCGAAAATACCAGTTTTACAAATATGAGCAGATAAAAATCCCCATTCCAGGGGCTTCTCTTTAGGCGCAATTTGATTTTTAAAAACACATAGAATACACCGTTTTCTCCTTTTTTTTTTTCCTCCCTCTATTTAAAGGCAAAGAAAGTCTGGCGGAAGGAGAGATTGAGACGCTTGAAATGGGGAGCCAGGAGTACGGAGGACAAGGCTGGGGTCTCTCTCAGTTCCTCCCCATTACCAAGCTCCTCTAACCCAGCCCAGAGTCCCCCCCCAAGTCTGTGCTTCGTCCCACAAGCAGAGCCTCGCGCCCTTCCCTCCAAAAACCCTAGAAGTTAGATCGCCTGCTGGCCCTTTAAGGGCGGGGAGGGCGGAGAGGCCGCAAGATCCCTGCTGAAAGGGGCAACCGTAGGCTGGGGGACGGATTTGTGCTTTTGAGTCCGAGCTGCCCGTGGCGCCGTCCGGAGTGGGCGCAGGGGCTGAGAGGGCGGAGGGGCGCCTTGTCCCCAGCCGCGCCCACTCCACCTCGCGCTCCCCCGCCCTCTTCGGCGGAGTCTGAACGTCGAGTTCACGTAGCGAGCACTCCGAGAATCGAAAGGGACTATAAATTACAGCTTTTGCTTTTAAGAAAGAGGAAAGGGGGGGGGGGACTAAACTTCTAATGCACATTCTTGGATGGGAATCCCGCCGACTCCTCCCGCCCCCAGCCCCACCTGACCAAGTTCCACTTAGGCTGCGACCCCGGCGCTCAGCTCGACCGGCCTGGTGCGCAGCCCGCCGCCAGCCCCGCGGGGTGGCCAGGCGGCCGTTCATCCTTCGGAGAGCAGGGCCCACCCTCACCCGACGAACCAGGCTTGTCCAAGTCTTCCTGGGAGGTGGGGCCTCCCTGTCTTCTGGCAAAGATAGAGGACGCGCAAAGGAAAAGTCCACCCGAACATTTTTCTTGTAAAACAACTGTCTGGTGCTCTGGGCACTGACACGCAATCCTCCCAATTTATCCTGGCATTTCGGGAATGTAAACAAATTCGCTGGATTTCTTTTTCTCTCTGGAAAGTAAGGGAAGGAATCGAGGGAACGGGGAGATTTTTGTCCACATGACACACACACACAATCCTCGTGTGCGGCACTCACACCTCCCATAAAGTGCATCTCCTTGTGTGGTTATGGGAGAGCTGCGCCCCACCCACTCGTGACTTTTTCTACCTTCAACGACACGCGCAAAAAAGTTATTTAAGTTAATACTTTCCCCCTAATTGAATTGACAGAGAGAGAGAGAGAGAGGGAGAGAGAGAGAGAGAGAGAGAGAGGAAAATAGAAAAAAACCTGGGCTGACCCCACCCCCCTTTTTCTGATTGGGAAGCCAACCTTTTGTTGGCCTAGCTGACCAATGGGAAGGAGAGCAAAAATCCAGCCTGGGCGCTAGGAGCCTGGCACTGGGAATCCAGGGGTGGAAGGAGGCCGGCTGAGTCCCACCACACACCCTCCAGAATCCCAGTACCCAGGCCCCCAACTTTCCTAGTGTCCTGTACCAGCCCAGTCTGTCTGCCCCTACCAAACCACAATCTCTCTCTCTTTCCTTGTTTAAATAAAAGAACTTCAAGAGTTGAAATATATATATTTAGATATTTTTCTTAAATAACATATTTACATCTAATAGAAAATAGAACTCTAGATAATTTTCCAACCAGAACTGAGGAAGGAGGAATGAAAGGGACTCCAGGGGGATGGTGTGAAGTTAAGGACAGGACCAACCAGAAGGCCACAGCCACTCAGAAATAAAAAAGCACTAAGCCACATTGGAGCTCACTCTCCCCTGCTCTGGTCCTGGGCTCCCCGTTCCCAGCAATTCATCTCTTTTCCTTAAAGAAGCCTTGGTCCGTGTTACTCTCCTTTATGGTGACGGTCAAAAAGTTTGAGGTCACATCTGTGACAACCACCTTCTCCAGGTTAGTCAGGGAGGGGCTCCAGGACTCTTCCTCTGGGTCCCCCAAGATTCTGGCCACTGGGATCCTGGCGATGAGGGAGGGCCTTCCCCCTTGAGCCCCCATGTCCCGATACAGGCTCCCCACTGAGCCTGGGGTACCTGAACTATGTCGGACCCTGGGGCCACCAGGGTCCAGGGCACCTTGGCCTTTGGCCTCCAGGAATGCAGCCCTGTGCTTTATCACCCTGGCTGGAAAGGTGTCCACAGCCAATTTGCCCGAGGCCTCTGCCGAGCTAGGACTGGTCACACCATATTGTACCAGGTCTGAGTCCTGCCTTCGAGCAAGCTGGATCACGCTGTGGCCGGCTGGGAACTTTCCTGTCGCAGAAGAGGTGTCATCCAGCTTCCTGCCTTTGAGGTATTCTCCAAGGCCATCACTGGGCTCTCCCAATGGCCTCTGGGAAGGGTCTAGGAGCTCCTTCCGGGGCTTGGGTCCTCGCTTCTTGGAGCTGTCCCCTGGAGAGTTGGGCTTGTCATCTACGCGGCTGGCACCTCTTTCTCGATCCCTGTCCCGGTCCCGAGGTGGATCTGCCCTGCAGGCACTGGTGCTGCTCCCTGGTGGGGATAGACCTGTGTTTCGAAGGCCCTCTCGGGCCCTGGATGTAGATGCCAAGTCCTGGGGTGATCGGCCTGGGTACGGGATCCGGATGCCTCTGGCGGAATCACTTCTGAATTCATAGGTTTTGGCCTTTGCCTTGGCCTGGGCCTGCAAAGAGAAGGCAGTGAGAAGAATGAAGCAGAGCCCCGCCCCCCATGTCCTCCAGTCTCGACAGCCCAACTTCCCCCAGACGCCTGGGAAATTCTAATTGGGGTGGGGAGGTGGGCTTAATGGTTGTAGTCTGGGGGAGGGGAAAGGGGGTTTGTCTGGAAGCAACCATTTGCAACTAACTTGTAGTTCATTATAGGTCTACTTGGGATGGCTAGAGGGAGAAATAAAGGTCTTCTGGTGTAGCTAAGTCCCACCTCCTTGATGCTGCCACTGACTTGATGAGGAGCCTTGGTCAGAAGACTCCCAGATCACAGACAAGCATAGGGTATAGGCACCCACTGATTGTTTCACAAGCCCTCCAGGTCCCCTTTGAATGTCACACTCCACCACTGGAGACTGCCACATACCTTGAGAAGAAAGGTTTTAGGCTTGGGTCCTCGCTTTTTGGGGCCATAGAGCTCCATCTCCCGTTCCCTAAATAAAGAAAAGGAAAAAAGGGGGTGTGTCCTGGCGGCACCGAAGTCAGCCTATATGAGTTCCAGGGAGTAGCTAGGCTAAGGGTCTGTACCTTTCTTCAAAGGCTGCAAGCAGGCGAGCATCCAGGATATTTTCTTCGGGCTCCCACGTGCTGTACCTATAGGAAACCAGGAAGAATCTGGCATCAGTCCCTGAAGCAAGGAGAGAGAGAGGAGGGAGCAGAGGGCGTGTATGTGTGTGTAACTTTTCCGGCTGCCTTGTGTTGTATTCCAGTGTAAAGGGGAAAAGAGGAAGAAAAGAACCCTCCTCAATATCAGTGTGGGGTTGCGATTGCATATAACCTACTTACTTCTGCGACCAGCCCTTCCATTTCACAAGGTATTCCATGCGTCCCTGTGGATGCAAAAAGGGAAATGTATGTGTGTGTATGTGCATGGAGAGGAACGCAAGACGAGGACACAAGAAATACACGCGAAAATGCATGCACCAAATGAATGCTCCAAACACTACCGCCAAAGGCACCAGCCCGCTGCAGCACCCCTGCAGAAACGCTGCACAAAGTGCATGCACCGGCATTCATTCCCCACCCCGCCCCCCATCCATGCAATCTGTGCACCGCTGCAAGTCTAAGAAGAGCGCAGGGGCTGAGCCGCCGCCGCCGCCGCCACGGCCGCGGCCACTGCTGGGACCTGGGGGAAGGGAGGCTGGGCTGCAGCAGGGGGAGGGAGCCCGGGCCCTGGTAAGGGAGGGCCCGCCGCGCCGCCGCCCGCTGTCCCCGTCACCTACTTTCCGAATACGCCGCTTCAGGAGGGCTTCGGCCGCGAACACCCGCTCCCCCACCGCCGAGAGCTCCATGTTGACTCGCCGCTTCCCCCCTCGGCCGCTTCCAGGAGCAGAAAAGCAGCAGCCAGCGCTCGACAGCCCATAATACTCTCCCGCTGACGTCAGTTCTCCTCCCTCCCTGCTCGCCCTCCCTCCCTCCGCCCCCGCCCGGCGCTTCCTCCCGCCCCACGTGTTGCTAACGACGTTGCTAAAGCCGAGCGGCCTAGGCCGGTTCTGCAAGCGCTGATTGGACCAGCACCCGGCCACGCCCCTCTCCCCGTCTCCCCCGCGTTGCTACGTGACCCGCGTTTCAATCGCCAAGGGGCGGAGTCTCCGGCCACTCCAGAGACCAGGGGGAGGTGGGGGGGAGTTGCCGTCAGCGGAAGTGACGCGAGGCAGGGCGGGCTGGGCCGCTGTCAGTCTGCACGACTGGCCAGGGGGGCCGCTGCCCTAGACTCCGGCCCCCGCCCCCCCTGCCCTGCCGCCCGGCGGTTCCCCGGGTGCGTGGCGTGTCCCCGCCGATCCCTTTGGGCTCCACGCTTAGGTCCCAACCAGGCGCTGCCCCTCTGCAGACCAAGACCCTCCTCACCCACCTCTGCCCCGGCCGGCGCCATCCCCCATCCCCCCGCCGCTAGTACAGCACAATGCACAGGTACTGGGGCGCAAAGGGCCGCGCCCGAATCTCCGGACCTACTGCACGCTCGCGCCGAGCCCACTGGTTCCCTGACCCCTCCCATGCGGCCGCGCACCCTCGATCTCCATGGCAACGCCCCCTCCCTCCATCGCCAGCCCCATCCCGCTAACAAATCAATGTACCGGCTCTGGGTCTCCAGTCGCACAGCGTTGCCCGCGCCCACCCTCCGGGCCCGGCGAGCCAAGCCAGCGTGGGCACTTCCCTGGGCTCAGAAACCCAAAGCAGACTAGTGCCGACTAGTGTGCATTACCACCTGAGCCCACCCTGGGCTGAGACCCTGCAGTAGGGGTCGCGTGCCTCCTCTTCCCACTCCCATTGTCCCCAAGTCGCAGCCACCTGCTCCTGCCCCAGCCTTCTCCCGCCCACTCCACTCCTCGGCTGTGGGAGAAGCCAACCCTGAGCACGCCTGTCCCGGCCTGGGTGGATTTAGTGCACGGATGACCACCGAGGCAGAGCGTAGAGGTTGACTAGTTCGGTGGGATGAGCTGCTGGCCTGCTCCAGACTTGGGTGCATAGCTAGAGCACTTCCTGTCTCGGGCTCTTCTCGACGACGTGAGCGGAGGACACCCGACAAAAAACATCGGCGTCGAAGTTGAGGAGAGTAGTGCTATAAGAGAGGGTCCCCCACGCGAAGATGACGAGTCCCTGGTAGGGTCGCGCAGAGGTGCCTCGGTCCCTCCCGCACGTGCATGCACTTGCTGACCCCTCATCCTAAGCTCTCCTTCCTCCGCTATTGGTAACCCCTGTTGAAGCCTGGAGGTTCAGCAGCAGCTACCCCCACACTTTAACCACCCAAGCTCCAGATCACAGAGCCCGACGCCTTGGAACACACAATTTAGTTAAATCGCGATTATCAACTTAACTGCCAGCAGTTCCCCCCCCCCCAGGCAAGGAGGAGATAGAAGAAAAGGAGAGAGAAAGAAGAACGACGAAGACGGAAAACCAACGAGCCAAGAAGTCTGGTTCTAAGGTCAGGAAGCGCAGAGCGCAAAGTTGTCTTCAGGTTCAAGGCGCTGCGCACCTCACGCGCGGGTGCTAGCCTTGGGGCAGGCGCGGAGCTGGGCTCGCTGCAGGGCTCCTCCCCAGGGCTCCTCTTGCCTCAGCGTCTGGCCTCCAGTTTTTTGGCATCGCTCCCTGACGGTATAAGGTGTGCTCCAGGTGAGGAGTCCCATCTCTCTGGTTCTTAACGAACAGCTCATCCACGAAGCCCAGATCCCCCCGGTGACCCACGCCCGCCGCCTTCAAGAGGCCGCCGACGGCCGCGTCCTTAATCATAAAAAGTCATTCCCGGTAACAAATAGTTTCGTCGGCCGGTGCCAGCGATACAGCTGTTTCTGTTTAAGCTTAAATACTTTCCAACAGTTTGGGCAGTAAAAATAAAGTCGGCCTCAGCCGCCTATAAGTGTCTGGTTTCCCCGCCCAGAGAAAGCCCACCCTAACCCTCGGCCCGGGTCTTTCTAGTCACTCCGCCTGCCCGCGCTTGGAATCCGCTGCCCGCCGCGGGCGTTAGCTGTCGGGCCACCCTAACCCTGAGCTTAGCGGGGGCCGCGGATCTGCAAGGCTGCTTCAGGGCCACCTTGAAGCGGGAAGCAGGGAACTGCGTGGGGGGGGGGACGGAGGTCGGGAGCGGGAGGGGATCAGCTCGCCTCGTCGCCTTTTCCCACTCCTGGGAAGTTTGCCCGATGAGAGGGAAGTAGTGGTTTCCCTTCAGCTTGGGTTTCAAGGAGAACGCTGTCCCCAGGTTATACGTGCCCTCCAGTGCCTTCACGGACCCGGGGTTTTCAGGAGACAAGGCTCCTCGGCTTCTGGTTTCAGTTTCATGAAAAATCTCCAGCACTCTTTCACTCCTGTTGTTTTTCCCCCCTCCCTCCTCTCTCTCCTCCCTCCTCCTCGTCTCATTCCCTAAACTGTACTTCTTTACTTAATTAACCTGAGAAGTTGACGTGAAGGAAGAAAGTCCCTGGCTTTTGCTACCCCTGATGGAATAGTTAGTGATTGCTTTCTTAGCTCCATTTTCCCCTAGTCTTTATGCTTGATGGTAATTCTTCCCCAACAGCTTGCTCAGTACAAAATTAGTGCTCGGGAGTTGTCTGGGTTGAAAGCCTGGGGGTTCCCGCAGAGCCCATAGCAAAGTTGGAGCTGGATTCAAGAGCAAAGGAAAGGCACAGAATAATCAGAGATCGGAGGAAACTTGGTTCCTGTCTATAGCAGAAGAGCATGGTCCTTCAGTGGATCTTCTCAGAGGAGGTGGGATGTTACTTTTGCACGGATGCAACCGTGCTTCCAACTGCAGGAGCTGGAACAGGTTGCAGAGGTGTCAAATCAGGTCTCAGGGTGGCCTCACCTGTGAACAGTTTAGAAACAAAGGGAGAAGTGGGTATCTGAGGGATGGGGTCCGGTTAGGTAAGAATGGGAAGATGCCTGTGTGTGCCAGGAGGGGGCACTAGTATATGCCCTCATTCCAACCAAGTCTGGACGGATTTGGACAGCTCAGCTGTTAGCGCCATCCTCGGAGCCAAGGCAAGAAGGCTTGCTTGCCCACAGCCCACCTTTTTTTCTTTTTAATTGAAACCTCCCCTGCCCACCGGTTCAATTCTCCACACCTCTTCTCTCCTCCACACAAGGCCTTTTCCCTTTCAAGTTAGAAAATCGCTGTTCCCTTGTGCACCTCCCAAAACTAAACGAAAGTTTCGAAGAACAAGACCCCGCTGCTGTTAATCCCACTTTTAGGCAGTTGCTGCTGCCAGGTTTGCGTGCGCCGCCTCTGCAGTAAATAAGGTAACTGCTTCCTATTACTTTAGCCCATATGGCTGCAATTTGAGTGTCTTTGGAGACAGTGAGTGTGTAGGGGCGGGGAGGGAAGAAACGCGGGGGGGGGGAGTGAAAGTGGAAATCAAATGCTCTTAGATCGTATTTTTATGAAGAAGATTGTCTGCGAGTCTCTTAACAGCCCCTGGCTCCCAAGATGACCTGCCCGGGGTTTTTTTTGTTTGCGGAATTGCAGGCACCCGCTTGCCTGGGGACACCTGCTACCGCAACACACACACACACACACACACTTACACCGCGCACACACGCACACACACACACACACACACACACACCGCCCCGGGCCTATTCCTCACTGGTTTAGGTGGCCGAGTTTGCCACTGCTCTTCTCCACCGAGAGCTCTTAGTAGGGGCAGGGCGCACGCCCTTCTGTCCTCTCCCTCCCAGCTCACCGAAGTTGCCTAGACTCCGCTGGAGCCCGACTTGCACTGCAGGCTTGCGTCTGGGGCCACTTAGGCCTGGACGTGTTCGCTGTCCAGCGACTCAGCCTCCAGGGAGGGAAGCCCGAGTTTGGTGCGGTCGGTCCAAGGGAAGATGGGCGCGCCCGGTTGGGCGCTCGGATTCTGGGTCGCCGGCCAGACCAGCAAGCCCCAGCGCGTCCTTCAGCTTGAGGCTGAGGCCAGGCCTCGGCTAGTTCTTTGGGTACGTTTCAACTGCGCGGCTTGGCGGGCGTCGGACCTGCTCAGTCTTGGCCACGCGCACGAGGGCGGATTTGGAGCTGTGAAGTGAGCAAGAGCGGTTCCGAGGCGTGGCCATGTGGATCATGGCCTCTGCAGGGCCCATGGCCCGTGGCTGACCTCCTGCCGACCTGGAGCCCAGCTGGATCTGCCCGCAGCGTCCACTCCTGCCTCGCCTCGCGTCCCACAGCCAGGGCTGTGTGCCTGCTGAGTGGATTGCCGCCTGCCGCCGGAAAGTGGTAGCGACTACCCGATGCTCTAGACAGAGGTCCGAAGGCCTAATCTGTGCAGGCTGACTGGGATTTCTGGAGGAAGCTCGTTTTTAGTTCCCAGAGCAAATCTGGCCTTTTTTGTTTGTTTTTTGTTTTGTTTTGTTTTTTTTCTGTTCTACAATCTCTCTTCACTCCTAGGGACGAAGAATGGGCAGTGCTGAACAAGAAGGGTTGACCACCGATAGATGGGGCCTCCACACATCAAAAACCACATAACCTTTCTCTCTCTCTCACACACACACACACACACGTACATGGGCACACGGACATAGAGACATCCAGACACACACATACCCTTTCCATGGGAGAAAGCACCGCAAATTAAGCCCATCTACTGAACAGTTGCTATGGCCCTAGCCCTTGCCCCAGCCACTCAGGGAATCCAGGGAACTCAACTCTCCAGTCCCTACCTATAGGTAATACTGAGGCATGCTCAGGCCAAGACACATAGCACAAAGGTGCTGCTTGGGAGCTCCTAAGATGGGTAGCTCACACCCCCTTCACAGTAGGGTCTTGGAACTCTTGGGACATTGTAATTCCCCCTAGGCTTAAGGAAAGAATTGGCGATAAGAAAGGGCTTGAGGTCAGGTCCCGGGCTGGTCCCACAAGCCCCTTAGCAGAGCCCTCAGCCATAAGGTGAGAGGTTCTAGAAGCCAGCTGGAGGCTGGATGTGGCTGGAAATCTTCAGCGCTGCAACTACTGTGGGCTCTGAGACCAGTCTACTTTGCTAGCAGTGTGCCTGTAGAGGCAAATTATTTGATCTGTTTCGGCTTCTAACAGTTATTTCTGGAGACAGAGCTCTGCTATTTTGCAGTCTGTAATCAAACTTGTGATCCTCCTGCCTCAGCCTCCCAAATACAGAGATTACAGGTGTGTGCCACTATGTACAGGCTCTCACTAAGGTTTTTGTTTGGTTGGTTGGTTGTTTGGTTTTCAGTTTTTTGAGACAGGGAGGGGGTCTCCCTAGCTGTTCTGGAACTCGCTGAGTAGGCTGTCCTCGAGCTCACCGAGATCTGCCTGCTTCTGTCTCCAAAGTGCTGAAATGAAAGACATGCCGCAGCAACATGCCCCGGCCCTCAACAAGGTTTTAAAAGGCGATGCTAGCATGCTTGCCCAACAGGGTGCACAGGATGGTCGGTTACAAGGGATGCAAAGGCAGGATCACACTGTCGGAAGCAGGGAAACACACGGAGACATGTTTATCTGTGTGACGACTGCGGCTGTTACTGCTGTTCTAAAGGCAGGTGGTAGCTAGTTGCCAATGAGGGTCACCCACCCTTCTTGGAATCTGTCTACGCACCGGGAAAGGTGGCTAGCCAGAAGAAAAACTGGCGCTTCTTCTTCGAGTGCCTGCCCAGCGCGCGCCCAGGATTGGCGGCGAGAGCACGCGCACAGCGGCTAACCCAACACGCATGCGCGACGTGGGGCGGACCCTCTCCCCCCCCTCCCCAGTCTTTTCCCGGGAAAGCAGCCTAGCTGGCGCTGGTTGCGAAAGCCGTCCCTTGAAAGTCGGAGGCTCCCTAGGCGTACTAGGAGAGGCGGCTCAGCGGCTGGCCGGAGAAGGAGTGGCCGCACACCACCCACGTGCTAGGGAGGGCGCCTGTGCTTGAGTCTGGGCTCTCTGTTCCCACCGCCTAGGCACAGGGGTTTAGACACGACGCTGTAGAGCCAAGTCCAAGGCGAGACCGTGAGGCGAGGAGGGGGTAAGGCGGTGAAGTGAGACGACAAAACAATTTGTGACAAATGGTTTGGATATAGTGCTTCAGAGTCCCGTCTAAGATCAGAAATGTATCGGAAGCCACTTTCCCCACCTGTGATATGGACTCTTAGGCTGTCCCCGACCACTTAACCCTTTGACAGCAAGCAGCCTGTGACTCAAGGAGCCCCAAATGTAGAATGACCTCGATTCTGTTTGCAGAGTCAGCCTTCACCCTGGTATGCGTTATGACCGGTGCCCATTAGGAAGATAGGGAACTCCCACCATGCCCTGGGAAAACAGAATTGGAAACCTGGCGAGGGATGGTGGCACCAAAACTTGAGCGCAATCAAGACGTCTGGCCCTCTGTGCCTCCTCAAGCTGTAGTTTGGCCAGAGTGACACTTCAGCCACCAACTGTGCTGGACGGTGCAGTCCAAATACCACCCCCCCCAAACCACCACCACCAACTCCCAGTTGCCACACAGGCTCTATGTAGTCCCAAAAGAGCTCCAGAAGACGGGTGAGGCGGTCCGCTGCGTCAGACTTTCTCTCTTCCTATCCCGCCCCCAAGCGGAAGGAATTGAAGTGACTTTTTCCAGAGACGTCGGAGACCTGTTCCAGCCAAGTGCCACTGCCTCCAGAGGTGGTTTGCACAGAGAGCCGACGTCCAGTGTCCTGTTTCAGAGGTCAGAAAAACCGAGGCGCTGGAACTGCCATCTGGAGAGAAGCACAGGTAGCCCGTACGAAGCTGAGCTTTCCCAAGGTCACGCAGACCAGTGCTCCGGTGGCCTCCCGCCGGCGGCGGCGGCGGCAAAGCTGGGCTTGCGCTGCTAGAGTCCACGGAGAAAATGCAACGCTTTCCTAGAGGGCTTCACAAACCTCAGCATCCCACACTCTTCTGCATCATTCCCTGCGCCCATGAACAGGGTTTCCGTAGAACTGCCACACACGTTGTCCTAGAAGGAGGGAACACTTGCGGGCGTCGAGGCCAGCGCTCCACTTCCCGGAGCAGCCTAGACAGTTCCAGAACTGCCAGAACTCACTGGGCCAGCGAAAGCTTCATCTCCACCTTCCCCGACCGCTCCGGATGACTCGGTCCTCTGAGAAAGACCTAAAAAACCCTTTGGGCCAAGAAGCCCTGAACGAGCCGCCCATCTCCTCGCTTCTTCTCTGGGCAAAGGAAGCCTGCGCCCGCCCCGTGCGAATACACACGCACACACACATGCACACCCTCCCTACTCTAGTAAATCAGATTCAGGGAACGTAGTACCGTATTTACGCTCTCTGCCTCCTCCCTTGACATTTTGCACTCCCGAAGTTGGGGCAGAAGTAATTATGCAAACATCTGGGGCTGTCCTGCGTGCCTACCCGAGCCGCTTTCATTCAGTCGGTGAGCCCAACTCCCTGATTTGCATATTAATGGCTTATCTGAAATAACACACCAATCAGGCAAATTAATTTTTTCTTCGACTCATCCGCGAGACTCTGGAAACAAGCTTAGGGCTAGAGAAGCTGATTTTGTTGAGGGTGTCCGGTCCTTAGGACTAGAAAGAGAGGAAGTTTAGAAGCAAGGTTCACAGTGAGTTTCTGTGTTTTTCAAGTTTCAACCTTTCAAAGCTCAACTACTCTATAGACAAATGGTGAAGGGCGCAGTCACTGTAAGAGTAGCCTATGACCCCCCTGTCCATTGCCCTTTCTATAGTGGAAGTTTCCAATCGTGGTGTGGTTCCAAGACAGGATCAGTGTGCTTTGTGGATGGGTAGGGGTGTTACAATTAGACAGTGAGTGTCAAAGTGGCCTGATGGAAAGGGATGGACTCAGAGTCGCTTGGGAAAAGATGAGGGAGGTGTCTAGGGACTAGCGCGAGGTGCCCTGTCTACAACCTCTCCAGCTCAACTTCCCACTCTTTGAACAGTTGGGTCAGAGCACCCCTTGCTCAAGGATAGTTACCTCTTCCACTGTGGCAACAGAAGTCGTTGGATTCAAAGCAGAGTAGATGGGTGTGTGGGCGGGGATGGGGGCATTATGGGAAGCAACATCTTTTACACATTAAAAACCTTCTTGATCTTTCTAAATATGTAGAGGAGTGGGAGGGGGAAATCCACAAATAAATAAGGTAAATGAATTCGAACCAGAATTGTAATAATTCAGGGCCACTTGGGCGATTCTAGTCTCCAAGGGTTGCCGCTTCTCCTTCTCGTCCTTCCCCTTCATCTTCCTCCTCCTCTTTTTTCTTCTGTAGAACTCGTCCCCTCCACAGCCCACTATATTCCCTTCCTCCCCTTGGCAGTAAATACTAGGAGGGGTAAAAGAGCTGGAGAGTCGGTTTGCCTTCCTGAACCCCTACTTCTACTGAAAAGATGGAAGTGCTGTATTTAATGACAGGAATGCCCACAACTCAGGCTTGCAACAAGAAATCAGAGATAATGCTTAAGATCCTCTAAAATCAGTGTCACAGGAAGACGCCAAGGAAGTCATTGTTGGGGTGGGGATGAGATGGGAGGCGGGAGGGAATTGGGCAGAAGACACCGGGGAGGATGGGTCCTTTGAGTGGTTGGGGGAGCAAGGAAGGAAGGGGCGAACACAGGTTGATAGACACTGGCTCTGACTGGGCTTTCAGGCTGCCCTCTCTTGGGAGAGAGGGGCATTCAGAAACCATGGGGAGCTCACAGACAAAGTCAATGTGTGGCCCGAGATTCCAGGACAAAGGATGATTAGCTTTGGGGAGAGAAGTGAAAGATACTAAAGTGTGTGTGTGTGTGTGTGTGTGTGTGTGTGTGTGTGTGTGTGTGTGTGTTTTGTAGGGCGGTGGCAGCAAGACAAAGCCACTTTCTCCACTCTTTTAAGAGCTCTCGGAATCTGGAATCTGTGCCTTAACCTGAGTGCTCTCCTCCGCCCTCCGCACCCCCCCCGCCCCTCTGCAGATTAGTGGCTCCTCCTAATTGTAGGGTTCTAAGCTCACCAAAATCCAGGAAGAACCTTTGTAGTACTAGAACCACCAGGTCAAGTTCCCATCTCCCAGACCCACAAATACTTTTCCACTCTGCTGCTGGGATCTGCATGTAGGTGTTCTGAATCCCAGAGACTCAGGGCCCTTCACACACACCTTTAAGTTCCTATGCTGAGCAAAAGGGTCTCAGGCTCAGCTGCCCTGGAACAACACAGTGCTTCTGCCAGCTCAGACACTCCACTCCTTTCGTTGGAAGGAAGCTCCTGGAGCTACCACAACAGCCCTGAAGATGCTCGAGAAAACTCACACGGGAATGTGAGGACCGTTGCAGGGGCTGGCCAAGGAGAGAGAGGGCACAGGTAGGACAGAAGGAAATTATGGAAGAGCGGGGCAGTGGCCTGGCCAAAGCTGATACCCATCACCACCTTAGCCGGGAGAGCTTCTAGGGAGTGCTGAGTGCCAGTGACCACAGGTTTTTATTCCCCCCAAACATGGCATACAGCCTAGTAATAAGAGGGTGTGCCAGAGTGGGCGTCTGTAGCTCTCATCCCTTGAAGGAGGGCTGCTCTGTCATAGGTTCTGTGTTAGATGCATCCTGAACTCAGCTTTTATTCCTCACTCCGCCCTTTGATAGGCGCTTGTTAACCGTGTTAAAAAGGAGAGGAGATGCAGAGTCAAATAACTCACTGGTGAACACATTAAGCTGAGGGACAGGCTTGACCAAGAAGTGAAAGGGCTAAAATGGAAGTGACAAGGTGGCTCTGTCTGTATGGATCAATCTAGTGAAGGACAGCCTTCCCATGGCTGCATAGAATGACTGGCTGAGATCAATGGTGGAAGCCACCTTTAGTCCCTAAGCTGGGGTTCAGGCCAACCGACATGCCATATTGACCCAGCCTTCACATCTCAGGCTTGCTCTGTCCCTGGCTTGCTAAGTTGTTCTGGACATATCATTTTGTTCAGTTTCTCCCTCAGAAATGAGCATTTGGAGCAGTGAGTATTGGAGCAGCTCGGTCTCCTTGTGCCTCAGGGGGGCATGTAGACAGGTTTGTTGGTGTTCCAGAGAATACTTGCTGGTGGTTAACTGCTGACCACAGAGGCACACAGAGCAGCATACAGAAACCTGAAACACGGGTACTCCTAGTGGGAGCAACTTATTCCTGTCAGGGTTGTACCAGGTACAGGCTTCACTTTTCCCCAAAGATACCTAGCCAGCCGAGAGCGGAAGAGTCCAGCAGGAAGTCCAAGTGGCCAGATCACCTGCTGTGTCCAAAGGGACGACTCAGAGAGGACCATCCTCACCCCAGCTCTACACTATTACTGGTGGCTAGCTGCAAGTCAGACTAATTCCAGGTATATGCTATAGGTGGCATCATGCTACTGGAAATGGTCTCGGTGGAGAGTGAGGCTCTCTCTGAGGCATCTCCAGGCACTGGGGATCCTTGGATAGGT
Source organism: Ondatra zibethicus (assembly GCA_004026605.1). Taxonomy (NCBI): domain Eukaryota; kingdom Metazoa; phylum Chordata; class Mammalia; order Rodentia; family Cricetidae; genus Ondatra; species Ondatra zibethicus. The sequence goes on from PVIU01003589.1 coordinate 35,608, forward strand.
AGACACCGCCTCAGGCAAAACGACAGAGAGAGCGAATGTGCAGGGCTTCTGGAATATCTATCAGGGGACCACATCTCAGGACCACCAGTCTCCTGCAGTGGCTTCTCTGGGGCCACCAGCTAGTGGGGATTGGAGAGCTGGGAAATTCCAGGAGTGTCTGCTGTCTACAGTGGGAGGAGAAAGCCCTCAGTTTGCACTAAAAGGGGGTGCTTGGTGAGCTACCTCAGATCTTTAACAGCATATAACACTTTCAGGTTTGCACGGGCTGGGCTGGGTGGGAGAATCGGGCTAACTGGGCCCAGCTAGAAGTCCTTCTGCTTAAACACAGTCCTTGGACATCCCGGCTCCCGACCATTCTCACTGCCCACACCCTCCCTTCAGATTCCTTCCAGTTAGAGTAGGCAGAAGTCCTCCCTGCTGGAGCATTGATGTCACCAAGCAAAGCAGGCTCAGAGATGATTAGGGTGTGAACGGGATCCACCTGGGCCAACTGCCTCTTCTTGACCCAGCACCATTCCTGTCCAGGTGGCCTACCTACTCCCTGAACTAGGTTCAGTGGAGCCTGGCTCGCTGCAGCTTGCTGTCACCCTGTCACCGGGAAGTAGAGCCGCCAGAGCAACAGGGAAGGGAGGTGTGATGGCCACACCTCTTACGTCTTCCTCAGAGGCCTGAGTGGCTGCAGGCCTTCCCTACCTCAGTTTCTGGCCTCCTCAAAGTGGCAGCCACAAGTAGCCCTTGCTGTTGGGCCTGGGCCACGGCCATCAGACAGGCCTGGAGCCAAGGGACTGGAAAGGTGGGGTGCTGGGACTCATGACAGAGGGACAAGCCAAATCCCAGAAGACAGCTGAAGGGACCCTGAACCCCCAAATCCAGAATTAGCCCTGCCCTCTCTCCAGGCATTTGGCTAGGTTTCTGGGACTCAACTCCCACCTCCCACCCCGCACGCGCCTTTCCTTAAGCCCAACACAGATTCGCTCCCCCCTCCCGCTTTTTTTTTAAACAAAAGCAATTAGATTTCAATCCTGATTCATTTGCATCTGCACCTCAGAAACCCGGTGGGGGAGGGAAGGCAGGCGGGGAGGGGGGAACCGCAGTACAGCTGGCCGAGCTGCCACCGGGCCGGCCACTTCTGGCCAAGTGCAGTGGCCACTGCGGGCCTCCTGCCGCCAGCTCCCAGAGCCTGCGCACCGCAGCCGCTCGGCGGCGCCCTCATCGATCGCCAGGCCCGGAGCGGAGAACAAGGTATAGCCTGTATTTAGGTTCCTGCCCTTATATGGCGATGTGCACGAGCGCCAGCAGAGCGGCCGCACCATATAAGGACACGCGGCAGGCGCCAGGCTGAGCTGGTGCGCGCTCATTGGCCGGCGCGTCTCTCGGCAACCGGGCTCTCACGAGTGGAAAGGAGCCAGCCGCCCCCGCCCGCTCCCCGCCCCCTCCCATTCTTTCTCCCTTGGCATCCCGGCTTCTCGCCTCGGCACCCCTTTTCCTTGCTTAGCCCCCATTTTTGCTCGAATCTTCTTCCCAATTTTTCTTCCCCCGATTCTCCCCCCCCCGCCCTCGTTGTCACTCTTCCTCCGGTGTCCATTCGGCGTGTCTTCGCCCCCCACCCTTTGCTCACATCCCCAACCCACGAACCCCCCTCCCCAAACCCAGAGAGCAACGGGGATGGGCGGGAAGCCCCGGATGCGGGAGGGGAGCTGGCGTGTGCATGCGTGTGTGTGTGTCGCTGCCGCAGTAGCTTCTGCAGCATCAGGTCCACGCATGCACACACGCACCGCGCTCTGAGAACAGTCCGAGAGCCCCCCCTCCGCTTCGCTGCCCCCCCATCCGTTAATCAGAGCAATTAGCTTCGGAAGAAAAACGCTTGCGGGGCTAGGGGTGTGTAAACCCACAACAGCAGTGGGTACCACCAAATTAGCATCTCCCAGGGCATCCCTTCGGGCTGGATTTCTGAATACAATCATGATAATGATAAATCGATGTCTCATTTAAAGGTTACTTTAAAAAACCTGCCAATTGTTGGGGGGGGAAGTAACGCAGCGGATGGGGGTAAAATGGACTAGAAGAGGGACTCTCGGTTTTGCGGGGAGAACGCAATGGAGCAATGATTGTGGGATTTAAGGTCAGGTGCCCAGCGCTGGGCCCACTGTGGGATGGGAACTGGCAGAAGCAGAAGGTGTCGCTATGTAGCTAATCCTCTAGGGACGAGACTCCCAATCACCTCAAACTCAGGCAGAAAAGGGACCTCGGTCTAAGGACGCTTCGCCCCCTCCCCCATCCGCACGGGAGCGCGCACGCACGTACAGGTGTCCGGTTGACCCCTCCAGGGCGATAGCTAACGTACTCGGGGTGGGGGCTGTTTTAAGCATGCCTAGGTGCTGGAACTACCCTTCGGGATCTCATTTTTGTCCTGGGAAGAGGAGGGACCCAAAGGTGACAGCTAAGACAATGGGTGCCCTAGAGCCCTGGGGACTTTGCCTATGACCGAGCTCGGTTCTAGGGATGCCCCCTACTGGACAGCCTGCTCTAAAAAGAGCAAGCAGGTAGGGTCCGCAGCGGGAAAGATGGACAGCGAGAACAGGGAAAGAGGACCTGCCCGACCTCTTGGTTTGGAAGGTCCTCCCCATCTCCCCCTCCCTCCCATCCCATCTCAAATCTTTCAGCCTAGTCGCTCCGGAGGAAAGGTGGTGACAGAAGTGGGGACAGTCAGGGAACACAGGTGCGAAATTGGGGAGGGCGTTGCCCGTTGGATCGACTTAGCTTTGGCCCTCTGCGGCCGCCTCTCTGGTTTCTGCAGAAGGAAACAGTGCTCCGGCCCCATCAGCTTCGGTGCCAGCTCTGTCCTCTCCCTGACCTTGCAGGTGATTTGCCGTGGAGAGGCTGAGGGTGCTCTTAGGGCAGAAGGTTTGTTCAGGTCTGAGCCCAGCTTCAGACAGCTGCCATTGATGAAAGAGGTCTTCGAACCCCGGAAACCTGGGTTGTATCTTGAGTACCCCCACCCCACCCCGGGCGTACACAACCCACCACTCCCTACACCTGCTGAAGCCCATTTAGTGAAAACTTTTACATTAAATCCCCCAACCCACGTTGCTGTGTACGTGGACACTACGCCCAGGTGTGTGTGGGGGGCGCGGAGAACCAGATCTCCAACTTCTCCCGGATCAAGGACGCGTTTTCTTAAGCACGCTTCTTCTCATTGCTGAAACCCCAGCTGCAAAGCCGCTACCAAGGAATCTAGAACCGCCTGTTCCTATAACCTGTTGGCTCCTGTTCATTGGCCATTGCTCTCTTATTCCTGGACTTTTAATTTCCAGTCGCTGCTTGGTAAAATCGACAGACGTGGAGAACGCGGCTGGCGGGAGGGGTAACAGGAGAAACTTACAGATAGGAAGAAAAAAAAAAGCAAATTCACACACCTCTCAGACCAGTGCGGCCCAGCCCGCTGGGAGCCTGGATATTTTTCGAGTCGGGAGACCAGGGGGCTACAGATCTGCGGAGCTAGGTCAAGGGGTCCAAACTCTGTAGCCCGACCCCACCCACCGAGCCTCGATTCACACTTTTCGTTTATTTCTCAGAGAGCTAAGTCTTGTAGCGCCAGGGGCAATTTTCTCCCCTTTCCTGGTGAGCCTTCGACCCTCTCCAGAAATCATGCCCCTAGCCGGGACGTCCAGCTCTCCCTAAGCGCCCCTCCCCGAGATTTGGACTCTCCTTGACGCAAGGAAAAGGGTGTTTGAGCCTGGCGGCGGGGCAGAGGTGTTGTGGTCAAAGGCACCTCCTCGGGGCCGGTGGCTCCCTGCAGTGCTCAGGCGGCGGGGGTCCGGTGCGGCCGCCAGCGGTGAGCGTGGTGGGCGCTCGGCACCTGCTGAGCTGCCGCCGCCGCTGTGGTTCATGGCGCCCCGGGATCCACCCGGATCTTGTCGGCTCAGTTCCGGGCTTGGGTCGTTCTGTAGTCTGTACACACGCAGCTTTATATATATATATTTTTTATTTCTATTTTTTTTCCTTCGGGCAGCATTTAAGCTGGCCAGACCTTTCCAACGCCAGGGGCACGCAAAGGGTCTGGAGGATGGGGGTGGGGGAAGTAGAGCTATCTAGATGGGTGGGGTCCAAGCGGTCACTCAGGTCCAACGCCCCATTAACATTTCCCACCCGGGCACCGCGACCTCACGAGGACACTGGACACGTTGGTGGGGGTGGGGACGCGTGAAGTGCCCTTCCCGTACTGTCTCCCGTCCACCCCCCCACACACCCGGTAAGCCCTCGCCCGCAGGTAGCCGCCCTTCCCCCTCCATCTCGCCCCACGCCCCGGAATCCGCGAGGGTCTGGGCTTCAGAAGAGTCCCCTAAAGGGGGGCGGGGAGCAGGGTGCAGGACTGCTGCGCGCCCCCCGCCCGGGGCAGCGTGGCGACTGGCGCCGCTTTGGCAGCCATTTTCTGCAGCTGCCTGGGTCGGGGCTGATCGGAGCGAAAGGCGCGCAGGCGGCGGCCGGCCGGCGCTGGGTCCCGGGCGGGGGGGTGGGCAGCCGGGACTCCAGGAGACCCCGGGACTGGTGCTCGCCCCCGCCGTGGCGCGGGTGGAGCCGGCTGCTGCGCGTGCAGAGCGCCTGCGATCCCACCCTTTCCCCGCCATCTTGTACCCCGGCTGGCGCCTTCCCAAAGACGAGCTGCTCAGACAAAGCCGCGGCGGGCCGGCGGGGGCCCCTGCAGCCCACCCAGGCTAACCGGGCGGGCCCCGTGACCCTGGGGCCAACACACTGCCCCACCCCTCCCTCTCCTGCGGCCGGCGCCCCGGCCAAGGGAGGCTCCGCGTGCTGCGACCACAGCCTCCGAGGATGGAGGGACCGTCTCCCTCCCTCGCCTCCCCCCGCGCCCCGCCACACCAGCTGGCCATGCTAGACCCGCACCTTGGCCCCCAGCCTACTGGGGTTGCGGGAAATGGGTCCCACAGCGGACAGAAATGAGGACTTGTCACTCTGGAAGCTCCGGGTCCTTTGCTTTCTGATAGGGTTGAGTGGATCACTAGTCCTAAGGTCCTTACAACCCGTTGTAGTGACAAACTCGGGTCCTCGGGTTGATTTCTCCCCCACACGCACCTAGAAACCACAAAGAAGATAGCAGCAAGGGAGGTTTTCAAGACAGCTCTCAGCCCTGCTCCTCAGCCCCTGCAGACCTCAAACTTGGTACTCCATTTTCTGGGATAGCAGTGTTACCGCCTCAGTCCCTTAGCTCAGCCTTTTCTCTCGACGCTCCTACATTGGGAGTCCAGACCCAGGACCCGAGGGTGGGTCAAGGAAGTTAGCGACCCCTTTCTCCTTCCAGAAACACCCACGACGTTGGCACTTGCCAGTCTTATGGGTCAAATGCTATGCTACTTCTGAACCGAGAATTTGCTCCTTAAGACTCCATTTTCCTGTCTGCAAGTCTCCAGAGCCTGGCAATGGGATGGGAGCGCGGGACGTTCCTAGCCCCTCGCTGGATATCTTCCAACGAGGAACACTAGTGGGCATGGACACCGGCTCTGGGCATCCTCCTCCCTCCTCCACTGACCCTCTGGAGTTCCCATCCCCCAGGCTCCCAGGAGTATCTACTACCAGGGACAGTGATAGAAACTGAGGCTGAACGAGGGGTGTGCACGTGGCTAGGGTGAGGTCTTCCTGCAGGTTAGGACAGAACTGACTCTTCCACCCAACCCCCAACCCCAAGATCAAAAGACCCAGGCTCCGGGGTACTCCCCAGAACGCTTGTCCAACATTGCTGAGCTGGTGGGGGCTGGGCACAGCAGCGGGTGTGGGGAGCGGCCAGTCTACTGACCCACACTTAAAAGCTGTCTCCCTATCTCTATGCCTGCCCTTCTCCTCACCCTAAGGGGTCGGAAACAAAGCACCCCAGGGTGGCCTGTCTGTAAGCCACCCTCAGGGTTCAGTCCTTCCCACCAACGCCTGCCAGCCCGCGTGGATCCCGATCCTGGCCCGGAAACCAGTCTGACCGCTTCGCCTATTTCCCAAGCCTCGGTGGAGGGTGGGGTGAGCCCGGCTCGGCTTCGGCTTCGCCTGGGCTGCCCTGCACTGAATGGGTTTGCCCAGAAGGCTGGCGTCAAAGCGACGCGCCCGCCCGCGCCGCTGGGAGCCAGGGCCGCTCCCCCATCACGAAAAACAACCATTTTCCGCTCCACTCCCGACCTTCGTCGCCTGACAGCCAGCGCCAAGCGATTCCTTGCCCAATGTCCTGTGCTCACCTGCGGAAACGCAAGCTGCCCCAGCCGTACTTACAGCATTCGGCATGGGACACTGAGCTGAGTCGGTAGCAGAGTGGCCGGTCATTACAAGGCGGCCAGACCCGCTGGGGAGGCTGTGTGGGCCCAGAGTGCTTCAATGAGTCCCAGGCCGCCAAATCTGGATGGCCTCGAGCGGGGGGGGGGGGCTAAGGGGTAGAGAGGCGGAAAATAACCGGTCATTGGCGCATGAGTTGAGTGGGAAGTTGGGCATGTGGCCTCGCAGTCTACTTGTGCACGTGTTTTGATGGCCCACGGGCGATGCTGCGGGTCGTTACAAGAAAGTAACTGAGCCTCCACGTCCTGCAGGAGGCTCCTGTCCACATGAATCCCTAGAGGCCAAGTTGCCCGGGTCGCACCCACTATGTGGTCACCGCCTTCACTTCACAGATCACACGGTTGGGGGGAGTAGAGCAGGCGGCCGCGGCAACACGCGGGTCTGAGTCCTGGCGCCACCAAGACCAAAAAGGAAAATGGCTTGATGCCAGCGTCCCCAGAGCCGCGGGAGGACAGGCAGGACTGCCCAAAGCAGAGGCGCCAGTCTTTAGGACACGGATCACACGGTTCCTGCTACCCTACTGTCCCACTGGACACTGGAAATCAGTCCTGCTTAGTTAGTAGGGACCAACGCAACCTGCTGGGCTTCCCCTCCCCAGAGTTCCATCCTCCTCCAGCTTGGACCTCTGTATTCTGGAGGCAATAGAACAGGCTCCGCTCTAAGACAGTGTTAGGGTAGGATTTATGATCCATCTCCGATGCCTCCCCTTCCTCTTCACTTGGGAAAGGTGCAGAAGAAAGCTACCCCACAGGGCAGCCACCCGGTCTGCAGACATCCTTCTAGGCAGAGGTAAAAATGCCTTAACAAGCAACTGGGGAGTGGAACAAACCAGGAAAAGCGGGGGAGGGGGGACTCTTTCACTCAACGCTAGGCAGAGGCTGCTCTTCTGAAAAGGGTTGCCAGAAAATGAAACTTGACAGGCTGTGTCCAAGTGAGGGCTGGGTCACCTACCAAAGCTGTCTCTCCTCCAGCCACCCAGTTAGCTCTCAAGCCTGGCCAGGAACACACCTGGATTGGAGGGGGCATGGGAGGGGGCAGAGGAGGCAGAGTAAGCAGTCAACCACTGGAATGACCCTGGGAGATATGGAGGATTTGCTGTTTCTGTAGGAAGCTGACCTGACTGGCTCCTAGCAACTCCACCCAAGGCCTCCGAGTTATGGGAAACCAACCCAGTGGGTCTACAGGCATTGTGAGGATTTGTGTTCTCCAGGCTTTGCTGGCCCTGTCTGCATAGGAAGCTCACACGGAGCCTATGAAATGACACCAAGGTTCCTGATACTTGAGTAGGCACTACACTAGTGAGTGGCATGACGAGAGCCTCGTTTCCGCAGAGAATCCCTGTCCTATGTCCCACATCCCGTGGGAAACACTCCCCGTACCTACTTCTGTTGTTGGCACTGCTCTAACTTCTGCACTGAGGCCTCAGAGAATGGCACTACGGGGTCTCAAGCGCTACCAGCAGAACCCCCTCTCTTCTGAGACTCCTCCTCCGCTCTGTCCTTTGCTGTCAGTCTGTCCAGCCCTAGCTAACTATTCACCTACAGACTTCCTAGGAATGTCAGTGTTGGCGAAGCATTCTGGTCAGGTTAGGGGTGTTTCCTTCAGGGGAACCAACTCAGCTTCTGCCCTTATCTTACAACCTGGGCTGGGAGGCGACCAGAAGCCACATGTTACGTCATGTGCAGCCTGAGAAGTACCATCCTGGGGAGGCCTGGATGCTGTTAAGGGCACAGAGTAAGTAGGACACACCTAGAGGGGGTAATAGAAGCAGATGACCAGCCAGATAAGAGATGTCTGGCTAACTCAGGCACTGGCTAGAACTGTAGGACCCACCAGGTCAGACCCAACTATAGTATTCACAGAATAGCACACTAAATCAACCTTGTAGCCAAGATGGCTAACAATACACTCATCAGCTACAAAAAATTAAAAAAAGAAAACAAGAACAAAACAAAAAACCCACCACAGGTAGGGGCTGAGTGGGTAGCTCAATTGCCTGCCTAGGTGTCCTGAAGTCTCAGCACAACCACGTGCCTCTGGGACAAAAACCCTCTGGGGTTGAGAAGGGACAGTGTCTACTCTTAATGAGGATGGCTAACAAAAAGCACTTGTCACACAGTGAGATGGCTTGCAGTTTCTCCTGGAAGCCACGCCACCCTGAAGTTGAGCATACCCTAGGAGGCTTACAGGGCCTTGGGTTGGTTTCGAAGCATGTCTCAGCCAGGCCTTCAGCAGATCCATACCATGGTTCCTGGGCTCAGGGAACAAGGCTGTTATAGGGCAGCAGACCCCAGCCATCCTCTATAAAATGAGCCTCCTCCCCAAGGCTTTTGCCAGTTCCTCATCTTTTTGGAGGGAGGTGGGTTGGTTGTTGTTGTTGTTTTTTGACACAGGGTTTCTCTGTGTAGCTCTGACTGTCCTGGAACTCACTCTGTAGACCAGGCTGGCCTTGAACTCACACAGATCTGACTGCCTCTGACTCCTGAGTGCTGGGATTACAGGCGTGCACCACCATTCTTATGTTGACCCTATGACTCTAGAAAGCTATGCCCATTGTGGAGTTCACCTTGGTCAACAGCAGAAGCCTCTGACAGGTAGGCATTGATGGCTGTGCTGTCTCTCTTGCCAGGGAGGCATCATGGCCAACATAGCCCTTCCATATAGACTCCATGTGGCAGCTTCCTCTTCCCTAAGCTCTGCTACTCACTGCCAGTATGGAGTCTCAACACCTCCATTTCCTTGTGGTTGGGGCAGCAATGCAAACAATCCCAATGTACTGCCAGAATTGGAGGAGAGAGAAAACCAGCAATGACACACGCATGGTGCCTGGCTCAGTGGTCCACCTGCAGTTATGAATGATGGGTAGGAAAGGGGCACAGAACCATGGGCAGGAGTGTGCACTGCATTTGTTACCCTGATGATGAAACTTATGAGATACCATGAGCAGAACACTCCACAAGCTATAATGGGAGCTGTTTCCTAGTGCAAGAAAGGTAAAGGATAAAGCAGATAGAAGAAATAAAAAGTGGAGGGAACATTACTTGATGACTCCAGGATATTCCCTGGTAGGTGTGTGCCAGGAACCTGGCTCTATCTGCCACATGTAGTCACCAGCCGCTGGGATTCTACTCTTTCCTATTGTAGCAGTAGGGACTAAGGACCTTATCCACATGCCTCATTCATTCTTTCTTTATCTATCCGGGTTTCCCACATACTGTGTTGTGCAGGCCTTATGGAGAAAAAGACACAGCCCAAACAATGAGGGATACTGGATCCAGCAGTCTAAGGGAGATAAATGCCCTGGATGGCGTGAGGGAGACAGGGCAGGGCATTTCCAAACACAATGCCTAGGTTTTGAATCCTAGACGCTGTCCTAGTTTCTGGGTGGAGGCGTCATACTAGCAGGAGGTTCCCTGGGCCATTTCTAAGCAGCTGCAAAGACCACGGAGGGGAAAAGCAACCCAGTGGCTGTGGAGAGTCCAGGGTTCTCTATCTCAGGGCAGACTCCTCTACCATGGGCTTCCAGGGGACTGGGGAGTGCAAGCCAGCTCCACAGGCAGTACAGAGAAGCCAGCCATGCATGGGTCCTATTCTGTCTTCTTTGTAGCTGGGACTCTTAGAGTTTGCTCTGACAGTGCCGGACGGTGGTGGTGCATGCGTTTAATCCCAGCCCTCGGGAGGCAGAGGCAGGCTGATCTCTGTGAGTTCGGGGCCAGCCTGGTCTACAAGAGCTAGTTCCAGGACAGGCTCCAAAGCTAGAGAAAAACCCTGTCTCGAAAACCAAAACCAAAACCAAAACAAAACAACAAACGTTTACTCTGACAGAGAGGGACCTAACGAATTTGTTCAGTTTCAGGGAATTCCCGAAGCCTGCTTAGTTATTTGCCTCCCTGCTAAAGGAACTTCCAGCAGGATGCAATGTTTTAATCCTGGAGGAAACTGTTACACAATATTCTACCCCTTCCTCCGGCTCTTACATCCTCTCCTCTCAGAGATTCCTGAGCCTTGAAGGTGACTTTAGATGTCCACCTAAGGCTAAGAAATAGGCCACCACGGCACAATAAGAGTCACTTGTTCTTACTTGCTTCACCAGTGGTTGTGAGTTGATGCTGATAACACCAGGGGCCTAGGGGTATAAACACGCATTTAGAACCACAGACCTCGCTTCCCCGTGCCCTCTCCAGCCACAGGATTTTGTCTTGGTACTTTGTCTTCCAGAACCAGATATGAACTCTCTCTTGCAGAACAGGACCTTAAATCCAATTGGAAGGCTGCTGGTTTTACCCACAATAGCTGAGCTGCTATTGCACAAGCAGGCACAGCGCGCCTGGCGTGTCAGCATTTTAACACTCAGGATCCAGAGCCAAGCAGGACTGTTGGTCACAGTTCGCCAGCAACAGGCTGCATGGCTCCTCTGGCACTACGAAAGCCAATCATCAGGGTGGGAGTTTCCAGTTTGGTCCCAGCTTAAAATCTCCATGTCCTATAGTCAAAGCAGGCACACGCAGTGTCTTCGGGATCTGTCTAGTTCTGGCACACAACCAACAGCCGTAGTAACGGCCTTCATGGTTTATGGAGCCTCGGGGGCTTTCCAACTTCACAAAGAGATAGCCCAACCCCAACCCTGGGGTTTTCATTCAGTAACCTTACAGCCCCTAGGCGTGTCTTTTCCCACCCATGTACAGTATGCCTTTTGGATTTAAACTCTGCACTTTGTAGCTATGGTTTTTTAACACATTGTTTCTTTTAATTAATTGGCTCCGGAAGACTGCAGGTGGGGAGAAGTACCAGCGCGCCTGTCTGTCTCTCCAATGGCTTTCCAAATCTGCAAGAGTCACAGGTTAACATCATCTATACAACAAAGCCCTTTCCAGAGGATGGGTGGGGCAAGGCGGCATCCTGAACCCCAACACACAATGAATAGCGGGTTACAAAGGTAACCCTGGGGAAGCACTCTGAACGCCTGTGTCAGCTGTTCTCAGCAATGTTGGGTGACCCCAGAGGTTCACAACTAAGATCCTAAATATTAGCAAGGTCTAATAGAGCATGGGAAGGTTCCATCTATTAGTATCAATTGCTTTTTCTGCAGATCAAGACTGGGTACAAAACATGGACAGGAAGGTGCTAACTTCATTAGCTCCCTGTAATCCTTAGTTACTCTCTCTGAGCCGTTAAGTTTCCTTATCCTGGAGCTCTCCCCTGGAGCCGCCCTACATTTCTCCACACCTGAAAAACTCGGTGGACTTGACTTAATTTGGTCATACCTACTCAGGGTCAAAGGTGAACGTGGCTCTGTGTTCCCCTGTGGCACATGCTGGCTCCCTGGGTCAGAGTGGCCCTTGGGTTGGCTCAGTGGTCGTAGCCTCTCAATTCACCAAATCTGGCCGTTCGGGGAGTTCCTGACTAGGCAAACCACCTCCACATAACCTTTAGCTGGAGGGAAATGTACCCTCCTTGCTCTGAGGGAGAACTACCTGCCACTAAGACAGGCTTGATCATCTGTCTCCAGCTGTACTGTTCTACCACGGGTGTCTTTGTGAACTGCTTCTCAGGCTCTGAAACCCTCCAGAAGTTCCTCAGCACACAGCCTGGCTATCATTTTCCCACTTAGGATCTTCAGCTTGACATAAATCTTGCCACAATTGTCTTCAAATAACGCAGACAGATCTCCTCCTCCACTTAACCTTTCCTCTAGGTTGGTCTCTCTCTGTATGTGATAGTCTAAGTCACTGAAGTCTGCCAAAGCCTTTCCTACTTTATAAAGATCTTGTCCCACCAACGGACTCAGCAAAGCCAATAATGCTCGTGGGGTTCCAACACAGCTTCTCTGAATCCTAGCTCCCTCAGTAGTGCCTGCCCTTCCTCTATGGTTCTCTTGCCATTTGCAGGGAGGCCAGATGGAGAGAACCAAGTGTTCCCAATGGCACCGATAAGCCAGTCCGCCAGAGACTGATTTCTTCTCTCAGGTTATGCAGCCTTTGCCTTAAGGAGGGATTGGGAATTACATCACTCCCTGTTCCTGCCTCCACAGTGGCCAGACTGATCCCATCCACTCCCATGTCCCTCAGCCTCACAAACCAGGCTGCAAAAGGCTCTTCTGTTGCTTGCTGAAAAATCTTCCCCAGATGAAGATTTTTAGCAGCTCAGATGACGACTACTCCCTTATTGCCATAGTTTCTTGCACGGGACCATTGTTAATGCCCCATCTGCATGCTGAATTACAGTTTCCCTTCCTTCTATCCAAGGCAGGACCTGAAGGGTATCTTCTCTTGTTTTTCCATATTCTCCTTCTCTTCATTCTCTCAATCTTCCCCTGGGATCCAACTTTATAGATTCCAGGAAGGGCTTTTGAGCACAGATCTAACTTGAACATTCCTTTTCCTTCTGGCTCCCATACTATCTATCTATTTATCTATCTATCTATTATTATTATATATTATATACAATTTATTTTTATTTTACATGCATTGGTATTTCACCTGCATGTATGTACGTTTGAAGGTGTTGGATAGATCCCCTGGAACTGGAGTTACAGACAATTGAGCTGCCACGTGGGTGCTGGGTACTTTCAAAGAACATTCAGTGCTCTTAACCACTGAACCACCTCTCCAACCCCACAGCTCCCAAGCCATAACAAGCGGCAAGCCAACACCTCCACCTCATCCTCTCGTTTATCTAATTTACTTGCCAGATCAGAGACTAACATGGAGCTTCTTGTTGAAATTGCTCTTTTACACAAGCAAGTTCCTGTCTGGCCACCATCTTGGCTTCAGATGTATGTCTAACTACACACAGCGGAGGCCAGGCAATCCCTCTGCTGCTGCTGCCGACAGTCTTACGCTTGTGCAGTAATCTCAAAGACTGGAAAATTTCCTCCAAACCTTTCAGTGTTTCCAGGGTATCTCTATATTCCCATGGTAGACCCTACTCACCATGCAGAAAGACTGCCATCCTGGGAATCCTACAGACATTCCTAATCCTGATGGCTTGGCCTTAGTTTCAAGTCTTACTACCATGCAACAGCCGGGCATGATGGTGCATACCTTTAACCCCAGCACTTAGGAGACATAGGAAGGAGGATATCTGAGTTTGAGGCCAGCCTGGTCTACAGAGGGAGTTCCAAGACAGTCAGGGATGAACAGAGAAACCCTGTCTCTAAGGAAAGAGAAGGAGGAGGAGGGGGAGGAAGAGGAAGAAGAAGAACCATGCAGTTGTTGCCATACCAAGGCGCACTAACAGACAGCATACAACAAGGACAAGTCTAGCAGAATGTCCTCCACTCAGGTTTCTCAGCCTCGGGTGACCCCCCTCGCACACACAGAGCTCCGCCTGCCTCTGCCTCCTGAGAGCTGAGCGATCGAAATCATGCATCACCATTCTGAGGTTGACCCTACGGCCAGGACCACACACTCACTCTTCCCCAACTCACCTTTGACATGCTCCTCCTCAGGCACCGATTATGACAAAACTTTTTCTGGGGAGATAAAACACACTCATCTACTCACCTCACATAGGGAACCCACAACAGACCAAAGTACAGGTACCACCAAAGTCTGATTTGGAGAGACAGTGAGTTATATTGGACTTGCAGGAATATGGGTGAGGGGTTACCTACAGGAGCAGACATGACTCAAAGGCAACTGCGCAGTCAAGGGCCACCCCAGCATGGGTGACAGCTCACCAGTGTTGCAAACCTGGAGCACACCGCACAGCCTGCAGGCAGGTCTGAGTGTCCTCTCCAGATGCTTCAGTTGTCCTAAATCTCTTCTAGGCCGCTCAGTTTCTGCAGCTTTGCTTGTCTCAAGCATCTTCAGGCAGCTCAGAGCGTGGGTCTTCGAAGCTATCCGAATCTTCTTTGCTGGCTGGGCTCTTAGTGTTTACTCTGGCAAGGAGGGGCTTAGTGAGTCTGGTCAGTTTCAGGGAGTGTTTGAAGCTTTTTTTCTTTTTTTTAAAGTTGTTTGCCCCCCTGCTTAATGAGCTCTTCTGCGGTCCGGAACGTTTTATCTGAGGAAACTGTCACTCAGCAGACCCCAGGCTGCTTTAGGAAGAGGCCCCTGGAGAAAGCGACATCTGTAGGTCAGCTAGCCAGTGTCATCCTGAGGACCACATTCGGGAAACCAAGTCATATGTTGCTTGCTTCCTTTGTCAGTGACCCATTCAACATAGCAAAACCCACACCTGCCACACGTGGCATGGCCACACAGAAATGGCTGGCCTATCAGGCCCAGCTGAGCCAGGAGAAGTCACAGTGTGACTTCCGCCCTGCTTGGGGGTGGGGGGGCAGAGAGAGAGAGCAACAGTTGCAGACCAGGGGAGAGCCTCCAGAGTTGTGGCTCATCCTTGCAGAGAGCCAGCTCTGACGAGCTAGACTGGCGTGTGTGTGTGTGTGTGTGTGTGTGTGTGTGTGTGTGTGTGTGTGTGTGTGTGTCTGTGTGTGTCTGTGTGTGCATGCGTGCGTTTGTGTGTGCTGCTATCCGTGCTTGTGCGCATTCAGATCTTCCCACTGTGTCAGGGGGCAGACTGGGGCAGCCATGGACAAAGCCTATGTTCCCAGAGGGTTCTCTTCTCTGTGTTCTAAGCAGCTCCCTAGCTTGGGTTCTTCTCTTGGGTCCCTGCTCCAACACACACACACACTATGCTGGTGGGGGGCATCTATTTGAAACATTCAGTTTCATGCTGTAGCACTGATTCTGAGGGAGCTGGCTTCTGAGGGACCCCAAGATCAGGCTTAGGCAATCTTGTTCAGAGTTTCCAAATAGTCCATGTGTCTAGACAATCCTAACCAGAAGCCACTGGGTCCCGTTCTCCTAGAGCATGCCATTCTTTCCTTCCTGCAGCAGCCTCCAGCCCCCAGCAATCTACTGATTTTCTCATTATCCTTGCCTCTTTCACCCCACGGGAGGCCAGTGAGAGAGTGTAG
Source organism: Ondatra zibethicus (assembly GCA_004026605.1). Taxonomy (NCBI): domain Eukaryota; kingdom Metazoa; phylum Chordata; class Mammalia; order Rodentia; family Cricetidae; genus Ondatra; species Ondatra zibethicus. The sequence continues at coordinate 50,855 of PVIU01003589.1, forward strand.
GGTGGCCAGCTTCAGAAATGAACACTGTTGAGCACAGGGCTGCAGAACTGGGGGCCTGGAGTGCTCTGGCTTTAAAATCTATTTGTGGGGGCATTTGTTCCTGGCGTCCATGCCATCTTTGGGAACTGGCCCCACACTTGGTCACATTACAACAAAATATTCACCCCTTTTCATATATCCTTCCTAAATGAAATAAAAAATGACCAGGCAGCCCCATTGGATGGAGGCACCAGCACCAAGCAGGAACAAGCTTGCTAGGACCTACCCTGAGTCAAAGTCCAGGGCACACCGTGTGTGAAGAGTCTGGTAAAAGAATTAAGGATTCCCCTCCCTCCCTCCTTCCCTCCCTTCCTCCCTCCTCCAAAATCTCCTCCTCCTTTTCCCCTCCCTCCTTCCTTCTTACCCCTTCCCTCTTTATTTCTATCTTCCGTTCTCACTTCTTTTCCTCAACAGACAGCTCATGAGGATCTTAGCCGTTCTAATTACCGAGACTGGTGAATGAGACCTACCAGGATTTGCTCTCTCTGTGTTTATGTTCTTGGGGGCGGTGGGCAACTCACCACCTCAGGTGGGGACTAGGAAGAGGGACCCTCAACTAAGGAGTTTCTGTCATCAGACTGACCCATAGGTAAGCAAACCATTTTCTCTTTTAATGATTGATGGGGGAGGTCCCAGACCACTGTGCATGGTGTCACCCACAAATAGGTGGTCCTGGACACGGTGCCATCCATGGACAGGTGGCCCTGGGTTACATAAGAAAGCAGGCTAAGTAAGCCATGGAGAGCAAGCTAGTAAGCAGTGTTCTCCCAAGGCCTCTGTTTAAGTTCCTGCCTGCAGGTTCTTGCTAGAGTTCTTCCTCTGGCTTCCCTCAGTGATGGGCTGCGACCTAGAAGTGTAAGACAAACCTTTTCCTCCACAAGTTGCTTTTGGTCACAGTGTGTTCATAACAATAGAAAGCCATCTAGGACAAGGCCTCCCTCTCCAATGAAAATACAGAAGCTAATAAAATAAGAGTCTACTTCAGGTCAGGGGTGTGAGACAATTTCTCTCAAGAGGTGGAATTCTGGATACTAAATGGCAAGATCTGAGCCAACTTTAGGGAGCTCCTGGGGCCAGAGTCACCAGCCCCAGGGCCCAGAGCTGCCAGAGCAGAGAAGACACACTCAGCCGGTTTACCTGGCTCACTAATCCTTGCTCTGCCACATCCTGCTGCTTTCCTGCGCCAAAGAAGAAGGTTGGACTCAGCTAGATGGGAGGAGCCAGGATGTGCCAGGGTGGTGTAGAATTAGGCCATGTACCCACCTGGACCGCCATTCTTCTGTCTTGAAGTCATGGGGTGAAGGGCAGGAGAGCCCGCTCCTCTGGGGGCTGCTGAGAAGTCTCAGGCTGATGCCTCAGCTCTGGGTTCTCAACTTCTCCCAAGCGGAGTTCTTATGACTTCTCCAGTTCAGTCTGTGAGCCCTGTGAACAGGGTCAGCGCTTGTCCCCAACCCCAGGGACTCCTTAGAAATCTCAGTCCAGGGCTGGAGAATGACTCAGTGGTTAAGAGCCTCTATTGTTTCTGCAGAGAACCTGGATTTGGTTTTCAGCACTGGGAGAATGGACACCTGCTTCAGAGGGCACCTTCATTCATGCACACATGCAGACATAGACACATAATGTTAAAAAATAATAATGGATAATGAGCCAGGCAGTGGTGGCACACACTTTTAATTCCAGCAGTCTGGAGGCAGAGGCAGACAGAGCTCTGTGAGTTTGAGGCCAGCCTGATCTACAGAACTAGTTCCAGTACAGCCAAAGCTGTTACATAGTGAAACACTGTCTCAAAAAATCCAATAAAATAATTAGTAATAATAATGACAACAATTTATTAGAAATCTCAGTCAAGAGCCAAGTGTGGCCACACACACCTTTAATCCCAGCACTGGGGAGGCAGAAGCAGGTAGATCTCTGCATCTCTGAGTTTGAGGCCTGCCTTCTCGACTACAGAGTGAGTTCCAGGACAGCTGGGGCTACACAGAGAAACCCCGTCTCAAAGAAAAAAAGTAAGAAAGAAAAAAAGAAATCTCAATTGAGTATTTTGCTAACTTATACAAAAATGAAAAATTGGTAAAAAAAAAATCTATATAGTGTTGTTTTGTTTTTAAGGTGTTGGGGAACCACCTCAGGGTCTTGAGCTTGCTAGGCAACTGCCCTATCACAGAGTTACATGCAATGCATGTTTTGTTTTCCTTTTATAATTTTATTTATTGTTGTGGGTGCGTTCACGTGTGTGTTTCTAATGTATATGTGTGGACACATATGCCATGGCATGTGTGTAGAGGTCAGAGGACAGCTTTGTAGACTTGGTAATCCACTTCCACCTTTATGTGGGTTCCAGGGATTGAACCCAGGTCTCCAGATTGGTATGCTGTCTTAGTTATTGTTCTATTGCTGTGAAGAGACACCATGACCAAAGCAACTCTTATAAAAGAAAGTATCTAATTGGGGCCTGGCTTACAGTTTCAGAGGATGAGCCCATTACCATGATAGAAAGCAGACAGGCATGGCGCTGGAGCACCGGCCGAGAGCTTTATAACCCAGTCCACAGGTGGCAGGCAGAGAAAGAGGCACTGAGGCTGGTGCAGGCTCTTGAAATCTCAAAGCTCACCCCCAGTGGCACACTTCCAACAAGGCCACACCTCCTAATCTTTCCCAAATAGTTCCACCAACTGGGAACCGAGCATTCAAAATATAACCCTAATGGGGCCGTCCTTATTCAAACCACCATACATAGCAAGTATCTTTGCCCACTGAGGCGTCTCATTGACCCCAGTGTGTGTTTTGGTCATACATATACATGCATAATAACACACACACACACACACACACACACTACATACACTTAAGTAGTTGGGAACTTGAGTTTTTGCTGTTGTTTCATTTTGATTGGCAGCAGGGTTTCGTTCTCTTGCCCAGACTGGTCAGGGAATCTCAGTTTTCTGCCTCGGTCTTCTAGAGGGTGAAGGGTTAGGATTACAGGTGTGTGACATCACATCTGTCTTCAGTCGGGTACTTTTGCTATCTTTTGTGCCTAGTTGTTTCTAAGCTCAGAACATTCTCCTGGGGGACTATGGTACAACTATTAGAACCTAGCTGTTTGCATCTACCTGGTGCTCCCAAGTTGCCCCAGTTCATATTTAAAACATGTCGGTTTCCTCAGAAGCATCCATTGCTGTTAGTTATATTCCTGCATTCCCAGAACCAGCATAGTGAGTATCCCAGCTCCCTCCACTGGGCAGGGCCTTGCTCTCTCTGCCTTCCCCTGCTCTGTGCAGGATCTTCATGTGCTTCTCTGTGTATGTCACCAGGAGGCCCAGGGTGCTGCTGGCTCCTTTCTACACAGCCTCTTGGACCCTTCTAACTCACTTTATTTGAATCCCTCTGTTTCTCCCTGCCCTTGCTTCCGCCTCTGGACCTCCTGCCTGGCCTGTTTTGGTTTCTCTTCTCGCCTGTTCCTACCTCTCTCTTTAGGTTGGAACCACACACCTTCTCTTGTCCTAACTCCCCAGCCCATCCTCCCCCACCTTTTTATAAAATGATTTTATGGTATTTTATTTATGTATTGTATATGCGTGTGCATGCACACACTCAAGAACAAGCTGTGGGGCCTCCCACCAAGTGGGGCTTCGAGTTTAACCTCAGGTCTTCAGGCTCGGCAGCAAGCCCCTTCAGCCACTTAGCCATCTCATCAGCCCTCCCTCTTCCTCTTCTCCTCCCCCTCCCCTCACCCTTATCCCCTCCTCTACCTTGGTTTACTTTTCTCCAGGCTTCCTCTGTCCTTTCTGTGTTTTGTCTCATTCTCTTCTCTTTGCAGACCCTCTACAAAATAAAAGCCCCATCAAAGACTAAGCACCACTTAGACCAAGCCTCAGGTCAGGTCACCCATAGCTGGCTACTTCACTAAGTACAGTATCTTAGTTGTACCCTTTCTTGGGGGTGATCAAAGGGAAATACAAAGCCCCCTTTAACAACAGGGCCTTGGTGGCACCACACCTGCCCGAGGCAGAGTCACACAAACTAGGATCTCATCTCCTGTCACAGACTTTGGGGGAAAGGCCCCCTTCCCCAGTCCAGCTGTCATTTGCTCATCCATTGATGCTCTCTCACCATAGAGCACACAGACTCCCAACTCCCCTCTAGGCTAGGATTGAGGTTCAGTATCGCTTCAGGGCTGAGCGAACACTGTGTTTCTGCCAAAGCCAACCAACTCAAGACTCTGAGGTTAGCAGGGCTCTCTGTACCTCAGGGAACTGGACCCCCCACAGTGGTCTTCTCCCCCACTTGGTGGTCATGAGATTGGAAGAAGCCCAGACCTTCACGCCTGCTCTTTTTTTATATATTTAAATTTATTTATTTATTATGTATACAGTGGTCTGCCTGCATCTATGCCTGCACACCAGAAGAGGATGTCAGATCTCATTACAGGTGGTTATGAGCCATCATGTGGTTGCTGGGAATTGAACTCAGGACCTCTAGAAAGGCAATCAGTGCTCTTAACCTTTGAGCCATCTCTCCAGACCCACGCCTGCCTCTTTAGGTTAGGACCCAAACCCCAATCCAGGAAAGAGAATCTAGACCAGACGACCACTTACTTCCCACCATGACATTGGACTTGGAGTCCATCATTTATCATCCTCATACATGTATCATATCCCCACACAGGTGTGTTAGAGGAAGTGGACCCAGACAGACACTTGTACACAGAGAATGGTCTCTTGGGTGATATGAACAGTTGACCTTGCTGTGGACTTTGGTTTTGGAGAGTGGTATAGGAGGGTCTTCTGTATTTGTGTTACTTTCATTGGTTAAATAAAGAAAACTACGCCCATATTCCCAAATATTGTTTATAAATGTTCTTTAAATTTAAAGGGGGAGATATAGACATGGATAATTTACATCGGTATAAATTTTGCCTTATTGATATAAATTTAAGGTCAATTTTGTTATATATATGTATTTCTGATCTTGATTAAGGTATTGTGATTGTGTAGTTCATTTAAAAATGTAATGTATAATTAAAAAATATAGGTTGTTAATAGATAATCTTTGATATAGTCAAGCTTGTAGTCATGTTAGATTTTCTAGATATATAGAGGTATATTTCAGTTAGATAGACATTCTTCATATCTTTCAAAGACGACAAAATATGACATTTAATGTTTTAATAACTTAGGACTTTTCATGACAATGAGACACGTCTGCTCCTGGCAGCACCAGCTACTTCAAGAGGAAGATGGGCATCAAAGAGGCTCCTTATGGAGTTGGTTTGCCATTTGGGCAAGAAACTGCTCTTGCCTGGACTGTTGCATAAACTGGACACAAAGAACCCACAGAGAGAGGACTGCTGAACTTGCCTAAAGGTGAGATGATCCTTCAGGGTTCCTACTTCATGAAAGAATCTGCGACACATTCTACAGGATACAAAACACAGTGACTAATTTGTCTTTAAATTTTCCTGCTTCATGGAAAAGTCTACTGGATACTATGGACCTGTAGGCTAAAGATGGATGCCTCAAAGTTACAAAGGAACTTTGGATGACTGTACAGGCAGCGAGATGTCTGTCATTTCTAGAGTTTTGGAAGTTGTTTACTTAGGTAATATTATATCCTTCTGTAGTCTTTGATGGAGTTAAAGAATGGATAGTTATAGTTTTCCACTGTTATGATAAAAGATAAAATAAATCTAAATATGGTAATTGTAGTTCTTGCTTGATAACTATTTTGTTATATGTAATGTTACTATGTCAAAGTTAAAGCCTTCTTTTTTGTTTAAATAAAAAAAAAAAGGGGAAATGGTGTAGGAGGGTCTTCTGTATTTGTGTTACTTTCATTGGTTAAATAAAGAAAACTGCCTTGGCCTTTTGATAGGGCAGCCCTTAGGTGGGTGGAGTAGACAGAACAGAATGCTATGAGAGAGAAGGCAGTGTGGCAGACGCCATGCTTCTCCGGCCCAAGATGGACACTGGTTAGACTCATGCTGGTAAGCCACAACTCAAGTGGCGATACACATTAATGGAGATGAGCTAAAATGATATGTGAGAGTTAGCCAATAAGGGGCTGGAGATAATGGGCCAATCAGTATTTAAATGAATACAGTTTCCGTGTAATTATTTCGGGTACGCACCGGGAGCCGGGCTGGACAAGGGGCCCTGCGCCGGGAACGCAGCCTGCGCGCCTCTTACAACAGGAGAGGCTCAGTTTCCCCATCTGCACAGGCAGAGTGAAGGGCTTGGAGTTGAAACTCCATGGAATTCGCTCTCTAAGCTTCACCCACCACCCCAGTCAGCGGGGCTGGTCCTGTCTCCCCCGCAGTACAGGTGGCTTCATCCACCCTCCACAAAGCCGTTCTTGCTCTGGCCTGCTTGGGACTACGATGATCATTACTGTGTTTGTGTGTGTTTCTCTCCTGGACCAGCCTCGGGGACTTTCCACCCTTCCTGTTCCTCTGCAGACATATTTGTTTTCATCTGTGGAACGAGACATCATCAAGGACAGTGCTGAGCAAGAGACAAAGAAAAGGAGCATTCCCGGCCACCCACGAGTCCTTCCTGCTGGCCCAGGGCTGGGCAGCTCCAGGCTCCACAGGAGGAGGGGTTTACCAGGGAATAGCCCAAAGGCCAGGGTACCCTCTGCTGTGCCTTTTTGGGTGACACGGGGTCAAGAGATGCAAAGGCCAGGAAAAACACACACTCCACCCAGTCTCTTGTTCTGCAGCTGAGCCATCCCAGGCCCAGGCAAGGGACACAGTGGCCTCTGCAGTGTCAGAGCAGAGACCAAATCCCAAGGCTTTGACTTCCACTTCACTGCGTCTTCATCTGTCTCCCTTGGATCCCCAGCTTGCAAACTGGATAATTCTCATCCCCAGACCTGTTGGCAGGCCAAAGGAATAACTCACGTGAATCAAAAGCAATTTGCAAACATAAATAATTTTTAGTGCCAGGAGAGGAGCCAGCGGGAAGATGCATGGAAAGAGGAGGTGATCACAGCTGGTCTGGACTCTCCTTCACCCTGCAGGGTCCTTCTGCCCTTTTCAGCTCTGGTGGGAGGCTGGGGTGGAGCAGCATAAACAAAGCCGGAAATAGCCATCCATGCTTCTATGCTGTCCACAGGAGGGGCTCTGCTCACTGGTGTCTACCCTCCCTACCCCGCAGCCTTTTCATGTCTTGTAGCCCTAGCATCTCCAGAGGCTCATGAAGGCTTAGATGGTTCTCTGCACACTCAGGAATCCTAGGCTTCCTCCCCAAAGGCTGCAGATTCCTTTGTCCTCAACCCAAAGCAGTGCACAGCCTAAAAGAGTAGAGGAAACAACATGATGCATGGCCCCCCTTTCCTCACAGCCTTCTATTCCAAGGGAATGTGCTCCACGGCTGCTCTTCCGTTTGGAGCCTGCTTTGGGAATCCGAGTTGATAGCATCTCTGACTGTGGAGAGCTATTTGCTTCTGTCCTTAGGACAGGATGGCCCATGCTGCCCCAGCAGTGGCGCAGCCTTTCTTCAGAGGCTCTGAGGACAGCAGAAGAGGGTGTGGAAACGAGCGAGCGTCATTTTGGAAGGCCCAGAGCATTAAACACACCTTTCCAAAGCCCACCCCGAGAGGCTGTCTGAAGCAGAGAGAAACAATGAGAAACCAGACACCATGGCATTAGTGAAGAATTTCTCAGATGAAACAGGAAAGGGAGGAAATCCAGGGAGGTTTACAGGGCACCTGGCGCAGGTTGAAAGGACGGGGGGGGGGGGGGGTTGGTGATATTAGGCTTCCTGATATAGTGCATTTGAAAGGGTCCTGCACTGGGCCAGAGAGGGGAGAGGCATTCCTACCAGTGCAGGTGGTGGCGCTGTCAACCCTCCTCCAGCCCAGAACACACACACAGGTGTGCACACACATGCATGCATGTTCATCATTCTAGAACATAAGGACTCTCAGCTCGCTGCCCCAACCTAGATATAGAAAACTTGCAGACAATTGCAGCTGCAGCGTAGCGAGCTCTACATTGCAGGGTCTTATGCACACAGCTCGTAAGGATAGCAACCTGAGTACAGAAGGATGTGTGTGCATATATGCACAGCGGGTGGGAGCATCCAGCATCCTGAGTCACACGTTCAGACTCCATCCGTAAGGATGAGATGGCTGCCCTGCTGCATGGAAATTAAACTATGGCACCTCTTGCATCTTTCTCTAGAACTCTCCTTAGGGCCCGTTTCCCTAAATCCGATTACTACATAATTACCTGGAGCCTCCAGAAATCCTTACCAACCACTCAGGTGGATTGAGGAGGTGGTGGGACCCAGAGCTGCTGAGCACAGCATGTCTGCTTGGCTCCTGGTTGGGAAGAGATGGGCCTGGTATCCTTGGGGAGCTGAGCTCCTGGGCAACCTTTGGATCAGGATGCTGTTAATGGTTAGCAATCCAGTGTTATTGTCTGAGGCCCGGTCCCATACACATAGACACATATTTGAGGTGTCAGCATCTGAGGGGTCCCATTAATAACTGTGTGCAAGGGCTGGAGAGATGGCTCAGCAGTTATAAACACCCACTGCTCCCGCAGAAGACCCGAGTTTTCCCAGCTCCCAACTGAGACAGCTCACAATTGCCTGTAACTCCGACTCCAGGGGATCTGATGCCTCTCCTTCAGCCTTGGCAAACACTTACACTGAAGTGCGTGTGCGCACACACATGCACGTGTGCACGCACGCGCACGTGCGCTCGCGCACACACACACACAGTTAAAAGTAAAACACATTTTTTCAAAGAGCTGCATACAAAGGGCTGAGGAAGCAGCTCAGTTGTGGGAGCATGTACACAAAACCGTGAGTTTCACCCCAGCCCATGTGCTGGCCCATGCCTGGAATCTATCTGAGAGGTAGAGACAGGAGGATCAGAATTCAACAGAAGTTAAAGGCTACCCTTGGCTCTATACTGAATTTGAAGCCAATTTGGATTCCGTGAGACCCTGTCTTAAAGAAGAAGCAAGAGAAGCGCTTGAAAAATACCCAGAGAGCATAGTACCGCAAGGCAGCGGTTCTCAACCTTGTGGGTCCAGACCTCTTTTGGGGGGTATCAAATGACCTTTTCACAAGGGTCGCCTAAGACCATCAGAAAACATAGATATTTACATTACGATTCCTAACAGTAGCAAAATTACAGTTATGAACTAGCAACGAAAATAATTTTATGGTTGGGGGTCATCACAACATAGGAACTGTATTAAAGGGTCACAGCATCAGGAAGGTTGGGAACACTGCCCTAAGGGATGTGAGGCCCAGAGATACATATAGGTTGGCAATAATCTGGCACCTGCAGCTGGCTGATGGTAGCGGTGAACGGCAAAGATCTTAGGATCGCCAGCGGAAGGTGCTATGTTGGAATAGCATCACCTCTACAAGTTCAGAGAAGCAATGGAGTCTGGGCCTGCCTTTGAAGCACCCATTAGCAGACTCTGGGACACAGGTGTGTGGATTGCTGACACCCCACTGTCTGGCTCTTGGACTTGGGGCAGGTTAGCCACCAAGCTTTCCTATTACCACATGCAAAGCAGCGATAGGATCCACTTCACAGACATGAGGGAAGCTGACGCAATAATCCCCCGAAAGTTCAAGAGCTGCCAATACTAATTTATCATTTACTGTGGAGGAAAAGGCCAGCGGTGGCAGGGAAGGGGTGGGTTTCTGAACCAGGGGCCACCGGAAGTGGACACTTGTATCCAAGAATAACAGTCTTCAATAGCAATTTCCTCTTTAGAGTCTTCACCTCAGATATACAGCAAGCACTCTCAGGGGATCACAGAATCTACTTTGCTTCAAAAACCACGAGGTTCTGGCTTTGTTCTAGGGCAAGTTTTCTGTGAGACCCTCGTCCTGAGTCCACAGCCCCAGTGTCATTCTTAGCCATCCACTGTAAAACCAGGAGGGTTGAGATTCCCAAGATGTCAGCACTTCACCCTGAAGGGAATGAGGACGGAGCTGGGGCACAAAGCTACATCTCCACTCATCTGTCTTTCGGTCAAGCTGGGGCTGCAGGCAGAAGCCTTTGCGAGACTCTGCATTTGACATGGCTATTTAATTGTTCTCTGCCAAAAAAGTGACCTGAGTGTTTATGTAGGGTAGGGTATTCCAAAATGCTCAAAGCTGCCTCCTGACATACTTCATCCTTTCCCTGCATGGCTCAGCCTTCAAGACGACATTTTAAAAAAAAAAAGGCAAAAGAAGGTAAAAAGTTTTTGATAAAGACAGCAGACACAGCCAGTGGACCTGTTGTGCTTGTCAGTGTCCTGGATTTTTGCTGACAAAGACCAAGTGTCGAGTCTTCCCACGTCTTTGTCTCAATGTGTCACAAACCCAGAGAATGCCCAGCTCACTCCCAGACCAATCCCAGGTGAGGGCCCTGTGTCACCCAGCAACCTCTCTATGCCACTTAACTACACAGCTGAAGTCATTATTATAACCACCTTACAGGACGGGTGGTTTTTGGGTCCCTGTGGGTAGGGACTGACACAGTGATTATTCAGGATTGAAATAAGAGTTTCCAGACCACACCTAGGGTACTCACCTAAATTTCATTGTCACCTAAAAAAAATACATTTTTCTTTGCTTTAGAAGAAGTCTCAAATATTTCATGGGACATATATATGCTAAATATTACACATTGTAGTGCTGGGGATGCACCTCAGTTGGCAGAGTACTCGCCCAGCATGTAATAAACCCTGGGTTTGGTTCCCAGCACTGTCTAAAACCAACCATGACAAGCGTGACTGTGATCCTAGCATTCATGAGGAAGAAGGAGGAACAGAATTCCGGGGTCATCCTCATCTTCCGCTTATGAGTTGGAGGCCAACCTGAGTTACAAGATACATGAACCCCCCCATAGACACACACACACACACACACACACACACACACACACACACACACTATGCATGTTTGCTCAGCAGTTAAAAGCACTGACTTTTTCTAGAGGACCAAGTTTGGATCCCAGCACCCACATGACAGCGTGCAACCATCTGTAACTTCAGTTCTGGTACCCTCTTCTGACCTCCACAGGCACCAGGCACCAAGGTGGTATACAGACATACATACATGCAGGCAAAAAACACCCACACACATACAATAAAAAGAAAAGCAAATAAACATTTAAAAGTATTTATTTATTTACATGCATACGCTATTTATTTATTTACATGCATATGTTATTCAAATAGAACTGAGAGCCCTAGATTTTTCATTGGCTTGGTGCTGACAACTCTGAACCCAAACTATGCTGGACCTGTGATACACCCCCAACTAGGGTGTCCAAGGATGGAACAAACTCTGCGGGGTTGAACTTGGTTCTTCAGACAGGAGGGTTCACAAACAACCCTGCCCTTTGCACGGTCAGCTCATGTGGCTGTGAGACTTAGCCCCATGAGAAAGGTTCACTTGGAGAAAAAAAAAGATATTTGGGTGTGTGGAATACAAAGCTTTCCTTTTCTCTCTTGAATTTGAACTCTCCCCCTCAAAGAGAGGGTTTGGGACCCTGTTGTTTATAAAGTGCTGGGCAGAGACCATCTATACTGGGAGGGCTGGACCTTCTGAACCCTCCCTGCCTGAATGCCCATGGAGGAGGAGCTCTTGTCAGGGCCCTGAACTCTGTTTCCTTGTCTTGGACATGTCTTCTAAGACCAGTGCCAAGGGCTCAGAGGGAAGAGTCTAGGAAGCCTCTCTGCAGGATCAGTCAGTTTGGTTCCAGAATAAACACAAGAAGGAGGCAATGCCCACCAGGATCTCAAACCCGTGTCACAGAGAGCTGTCCTCTTGTTGCCTACTTAGATGGCACATGGGACATACGAGGAACTCAGTAAATGACAAACTCTGTCTCTTTGGGGATAGAAGGGGGTCTTGGCAACCAGGTTGGGCATCATAACTACTCCCTTGGACCTCTACTGTTTACCTTGGGGTTCCAGATTTGCCCAGATCACCCCAAAGACAAGGCATCCATACCCAGCTTCAAGGTCCCAGGGCACCTGCAGACCGGGCTTTTCTGGAAAAGTAGTGGACCAGTGTCCGTCCCTATCTTCTAGGAGGACCATCTTATGCCTTTTCTCCCCTCTCCCCAGGCTTGGCAGAATAGGGGCCACTGCTAGGGCCCCAGACTGACTACCAAGGCACCAGCACTGCAGACCTGCTGAGGAGTGCCCGCAGCATCCGGGAGTTTTCAGTTCTCATGTACTGGAAAAGCAGGGGCTGAGGTTCCTGCCTGGCACGGGCCTTTGTGCACCCGCTAGTGAAGGACAGGCCCAATTCTAGCGCTGAGCAGGCGGGTTGCCAGAAGCAAGATCAGCCTCCTCCGCTTACAGGGTGGCAAAGGGCGTTCATTACACAGAGGGGGAGGGGTGTTTAACTCACTCTGAAGGGGGCTCCCGGGGATGGGGTAGTGGGAGGGACAATTCACAAAAGCCGGGGCTACAAACTCCCAAAGGCTTAAAAAAAAAGCGGCTCCCTTCCCTCCTCCCCTCCCCTGCCCCGCACCCCTCCCCCAGCCACAGCCGCTGATGGCCTGCAGCCAACACTGGCCACTCTGCGCATCCAGCCTCCCGCCCTCTCGGCCTTCCTCTCCATCTCCCCCAGCCTTCCCAACTCTGCCCCTCAAACTACCTCAGCGCGCATACACACACACACACACACACACACACACACACACACACACACACACACACACACACACACTCTGACCCATGCTATCATCTTCCGCCCTGGTGCCACTTTAGGCTCGGCCCTGGTTCCGGACCCGGGCTTTGCAAGCTGGGAGAGTCCTGGAGCTCACTAGATCCCCAGGCCCGAGGCCCCAGGGCCTGCTTAGCCACGGAACCAGGAGAAAGATCGCTGTGTCTGCAGAAAGCCACCGCTGGTGGTGGCTTCCTGGCCCGCTGAGCCGCACCCCTAGCCTAGGGGCCATTAACCCCTCTCTTCCCTCTTCCCACCACACCTAGCACCTCAGTCTAGCCACCACCAAGAAGATGAGCAACCAGTGCCAGCTCACGCAGCTCAGGAAGTGAGGGTGGTAGACCAGACTCAGCCCGCCTGTCACCTCCTCCAGATCCATCCCGCAGAAGGCCCTCGGTCCCCCACAAAGCAGTTCACTTGCTCCAGCAGTGGCCTTTGGCCTGGTGGTTTCCGGGGAGAAAGCCTGGCAGAGAAAGGGCCCCCCCCCCCGCTACTTCCTTGGAGGGGCAGGGCCAACAACGTGTGAGGTGGGGGACACGGGACAGGGCCCTAAAGAGAGGAGTCCACTCCACCAGTCTCCTGGTCCGTAACAGGGAAGGTTAAGGAACTTTCAGTCTCTCTAGGACCTGGCTTGGGGTGGTCCCCAGCCTGAGAAACAAGATCCAGGAAGCAGGGCTACACCAATTGCTCACCAATGGATCACACCTGCACTCCTTCTCCACAACCCAGTTTGCCAGCTAGATGGGCATCACCAGCCAGAAAGTCCTAGGGACTAGGGTGTCTCTCTCCCCCCCACCCAACCCTTCCAATCCAGCACTTCTCCACTTTCCCACATCGTGTCACCAATGAGGGTGCCTCTCTGCAGACACCAGACCCCACATCTGGCTTAAGCAAAGGCTTAGCTGGGGACAACAGGCTTTCTCCATGTGATCTAGGCAGAAAAGGGGTGGGAGAGGGTCCATCCTCCTTCCCCCAACGTCCCATATCCCCGACTGAGCTAATCTCGGACATCGTATTGCACCTTCAACATTTCCATTTAATATTTACATTCAAGCAGGTAATAATTGGAAGCTTATAGTTCAGACATTTCTATAGCAGCAGGTTCTAGAGAGCTCTTTAGCCTTTTTAACAAACTTTTTTTTTGCACATAGAAACAACACACCCATGTGTACAGTATCAAAAAATATATACCAAGGTTACTGGTGTTGCAGTTCCTGGAGAGGAGGAAATGAAATCAAAATACTGGATGAAGGGAGAAGGTCAACTGAAAAGTTTGTCTGATATAGAATATAACATGATCTAGAGGAAACTCCATAAATCTAGGTTTTTATATTTCAATATATAAATACCTACAAATAAATATATATATATTTATATATATCAGCCCGAAGGGGGAGTTGGTCGGGCTTTCTGAGCTCAAACAATACATTTCAAGAATAACACCACGTACAAACCGGGGTAGAAGTCAGCACTTGACAAGTTAGCACGGTTAAAATATAATACTATAACTCTGAGACCGCCTTGGGGCTGCAGGGTCAGTTCTGGGGGTCCACGGGGAGGGCTCGGGTCTCCTATAGGGAAGGGGAGGTGGCGGCAAGACCGCAGGCACCGAGTGGACAACTCGAGTAATCGGGATCCCAGGGAGTGAGCCCTGGCCAGACGGCTGGGGCGTCTTCTCCTTGGGAGCCTCTGCGAGATTGCAGGCGCTGAGTCCCAGTGGGTGCGACTCCTTCCCACTACACCGTTACGTACTCCTTGAAAGTGACCGTGAGGCAGTTCGCCGTGACGTCAGTGATAATTATATTCCCAAAGAAGGGCTTGAATTCGCTCAGGGGCTCCGCGGGCTCGTCCTGGGCCTCAGCCGGAGGCTTCTCTGCTGCAGTGGCCGGCGCCACTACTGCGGCCGCCGCCGGAGCCTCAGGCTTCACCTGAAGAGAGCTGGGCGTTTCCCCAGCATCGCTACGCATTTTGACACAGCGCAAGTCTATGGGCTCATCCAGGTCTGAGTCCAACAGGATGACCTCGGGCTGCGGCAGAGACGTTGCGGTGGGGGACACGTTGGCGGGGTGTTCGGAGGCCGGGCTGCCACCCAGGCAGGTCGGCGTGCTGATGCTGCGGGCAGTCAACCGCTTCTTGCAGGGCTCACGCTCGCCATGGGTCTCAGAGAGGCAGCGCTTGCGCGCATGGGAGAGGTTCAGGCCCACCGTGTGGTGGTGGTGGTGGTGGTGATGGTGGTGGTGGTGGGCAGGTGGGTGTGAGCTCCTGGCTGGGTCCCAGGCCAGCAGGTCTGGCTTGGTAGTGAGCTGCAGCGGCTGCTCACCAAAGGCCTCCTTGGTCGGGGAGAGCTTTCGGGACCCTAGGTCCTGGGGCTGAGGGTCCCCCGACACCAGAGCCTCCTCCTCCCTGCGTTTGCAGGGCACTTCTGTTTTCTTTTCCTCAGCACCACCGGTGGCCTTTTTAAAAGTCCTGTCGGCCTGGGGATGGCGCTCCTCGGCAGCACGTTTCTTGTGGCTGGGGGAGCGCGCCTCGCCCTCGGCTGCCTCGCCCGACTTGATCTTCACCGCCTGCATGCCATTCTCCATATACTTGCTCATCACGATCACAATGCGCCCGTTCTTGTTCTTGTTCTTGACGATTTTCATTTTGCCCCCAATGCCATTTCCGGTCACTGCCTCCTTAGGGGCTGGTGTCATGCCGTTGGGAGGGCCCTTTTCCGAGCCCTTGCCTGGAGCTCCTGCCCCTCCCCCAAGGGGCTTCACAGCCCCGAGGTAGCCTTTGGCTGCAGCTCCGTGGGCCCACTTGTCAGGAGGGTGGCTCTTGGCGCCCAGGTCTGGGCAGGTGGGGCTGGGTGCCTCCTTGTGGCCACCCTGGTACTGCAGGTCGTACATTTTGGGGTCTGGCTGGTAGGGGTGGTGCTTTTTGCTGTTTAGCTGATAGTAATACTTGCCGCTCTTCCCTGGTGGCGGTGGTTTACCCGATCTCTCCTTGCTATGTGGCTGGTACTGGTGGTGCTTCTTGCTGTTGAGCTCATACTGGTGCCCCTGGCCCTTGCCCTGTGTGCCCAACTCCAGCTTGGCACGGTTGTCAGTGGAGGAGTCTTGAAGCCCTGTCAGGACATTGGAGCGGCGGGCAAAGGTGGGTACCTAAAGGGGAGAAAAGAGTGGAAAGTTTGGCCCTATAGCACGCCGGGAATATCAGGAATGCTCCAGCTCCCACAGGTGGAAATTGCATCATAAGGGGTGGGGCCAGGAGTTCTATAAGAAATTAAGTGTAATTGGGATGCTCCCTCCAGGAACTGTAAGTAATTTGGGGAGCAAGGTCCAGGGAAGGGCTTGTGCTGGGATCCCAAAGTATTCACCTGCACCACCAGCGGTTTGGGCTTGGGCCCTCTCTTTCGATATCCCATCAGCTGCTCCTGCCGCTCCCTGGGGAGGAAACAGGGTCGAAAAGTTAGTATGAGGTCTATAGCACCCTGCTCCCCACGCCTCCTTCCTTGTGCTACTGAAAGGAAGGAGCCAGCTGGGGGCAGAAGGTGGCCAATGTTGCCAGTTGAGCACCTTCCTTGAAGTTCCACCCTTACCTCATCTGCCAAAGGGGTCCCATCCCCCCCACTCACATGTAAATCTTCTCCTCCCTCCCTCCCCCACCCCAAACACTGCAACCCAGTCTTTGTGTCCAGAAGGTTGCTGCTTGGAGCTGACCCGCCGAGCCTGGGCACGGCTTTGGGTCCAGGGCACGCTCTGCAGACATACTGCTGGGTTTGGGAGTCTGAGGAATAGGAGGTGTGCGCTGACCTCCAGGTCCTTCCCGGTCAGAAGCGTGGATGCTAACTGCCTCATTAAGATTCAGATAAAGAGAGCCGCCAGTTGAAGGGAGGACTCCTTTTCTTAAAAGGCTAAGCATCAAAAGCGGAGGGACTGCGCCCTTGTTTACATAGCGGCAAATAAGCCAATTAGGGGCTGGGGATGACTCGGAGGCTAGGGTCGAGCCAGGTTCTCAGCCACCTGGTGATCCAAATGTGGCACAATTCCCCCTCCCATGAGCCAGTGGGTGGGGCAGGAGTGGCTAGCAGAAGGACTGCCTCCTTAGAAGAGCAAGATCCTTCCCACTTGGATTTCCAAATTATTACTACAGGTCAAGGGTAGGGGAGCACTGGCCACTATTAGCAGGCTTCACTTGGTCTGGCCACCTAAGGAGTGATCGATTGTCCCAGGCACTGTCCAGTCCTCCATGATTCCACCACCCCTCCAAAGTTGTCAGATTCGGGATCAGAGACCCCACTCTTCAGCGACCCGAGTTGCCATCCCCACCCCCAAAGCCCCCAGGCCAGCCCGGGGGAGTTCTGCCATGCCCTGGGGCTGAGTTGGGGTCTGATTCCGAAGTTGCACGGCATTGCAACAGCCTGGATTATAATTCTTCGGGGACCCATTACGCAACATGGCATCAGCCGCTGACATGGTTACAGGGTGGTGAAGTCCCAGGTGAAGTCGGGTCAGGTCCCCTGTCTTAGGCCCCCTGTGCCCCTGGAAAAGCAACTGTAGCTCCCAGGATCTAGAGTTTACAGTTTTAGCGGCAAATGCGCCACAGGAAATACTTCAAAATAAAAGGATAGAAGGCTGCGGGGTGGCGCGGTTCTGAGGACTCTTTCCCCTCCTCCACGCCCTTCCCCCTCTACCCTCTCCGAAACAGAGAACCACAGCTACCAGCGGTGAATCCAGCTGCAGCAGCTGCAGCATGGCATCTGTCTGCAGGAGGATGGGCACCCCCCTCAACCGGTTACCAGGCAGCGCTCACTCATGCCCTCGGGCCAACCTACCCCCTGACCTGATAGGGCAACTTGCTCCACCAAATACAGCAAAGAGGGTTGTAAGAGCTCAGGCTCCAGACATCAGTTCCCCGACACCCCCAGCTCCCTAAGGGTTGGGGGCATAAGGCCCCGTCAACTTTTATTCGGCCGCCAAGAGGTTAAGTTCAGTTCCATGACGTCTGGGGCGGTTTCACAATGCCAGCTCCTTCAGAGCTGCCCCGGGAGGTGCCCGTGCCAAGCGGGCAGTGGCTGCAGGAAAGCAACACCTAGACTCTGGGGGTGGGGCTCTAAGGTTGCTATGGGAGGGGGCCACGGGGATTCAGGCACAGCTTGGAGTTTTCCAGGGCAGTCCCAGGGTCATCCACACACACACTCTTGCAGCAGTTTCTCCAAAACACAAGCCTACCTTCCTCAGCCCTACCCTGCCCCCACTCCCAAGCTGCAGCAACCGCCAAGGACATTGGTTAAAGAAGTCCAGGCCGCAGCCTTGCCCACCCGGGTTTGCTGGGGGTGGGGCTCCTGCATGTCCCCTCCCACCCCTTCCCCCTTTCCTATTACAGCGACCAGTCACCCACTTTACTGTCCCCACCTATGGCCAGGGCAGCAGGCTGCTCAGGAAGGGAGTGCTCACCTGTTCTGGAAGGCGATCAGCAGCCGGGGATCCAAGATGTTCTCTTCTGGTTCCCACGTGTTATATCTTGCAAGTAAAAGAGGAGGGGGGAAATGGTGTAAAAAATAAAAAAGAGGGGGCAGGTTGGGGAATGACATAAGGCCCTATGTGGTCTCCTGGGCCAAAAGCTGTGATCTGGAGGGTTGACAGTAGGTTTCTGAAGGCCTAACTCGGTCCTTGGTCCCCCCCCCATTAAAATAAACACACAACGGCAGGAAGAAAGGGGGGTGAGGAAAATGAAGCTAGCAGTTTATTTGGTAGTCATCAAGAATTCTAAGCATGTTACTGCGACGTGTTCCAAGGCCACTTTCCTCACCAGAAACCCTTCGTGCAAATCAGTCCCAATGCAAAGTCGCAGGCAGTCCCCTCCTATCCCCAGCCCGAGTCTCCACTAGGGCTTCAGCCGGTCTGCACTGAACCCCTAATCCGATAACCCACAGCCCAGCGGCCCCCCCACACCCCCTCGAGGCCCAGAAGACCGCTGTCACTGACAAGCAAACCCCAAATACTCAGCAGTGCAAAAATATGCCTCTCTCTCTCTCTGAGTGTGAGTGTGTGTGTGTGTGTGTGTGTGTGTGTGTGCCTGCGCCTGTCTCCATCCGGTGCCTTCGCATTTCAAATTAAAGAAAAAATTCCCCACCGAAAGAGCTGCAGTGACAGTTCCCAACATTTTCTGCCTTTTTTCTTCCCTATCCTGCACCACCAGGAGGGAGGACGCACACAATTGCATTTTCGTCGCTTTTTAATTTTTTTTTTTTTTTTTTTTTTGGTTTTGCAATATGGAGCCGTTCGGTGGAGGGAAAGGGGAAAGGAGCCATTTTCTGCTGCACATCAGTCAGTGCCTGCGCCCTCCCTCCCTCCGCCGGCCTCCCGGGCTCGGCCCCGCGTCTCTCCAGCTCCTCCGGCTCCTTTTAGCGCATAAATTAGTGATGGCATTTCCCGGAGAGCGGAGCACAACACAGGGCGCCCGGCTCGGGCTCGGCGGCTCGGCTTCCCAGTGCCTGCCACCGACTTCCCCACCCCCTCCTCCCTCCACCCCACCTCCACCCCGCCTCCCGTCCGCTCCCCCACCACCCCACCAGCTACACGGGTCCGCCGGCCTGGGGGCCCCGTGCCCTGGCACTCGGCCCCAGCCGCCACTTACTTGGGGGACCAGCCTCTCCATTTCACCAGATACTCCACTCTACCCTGTGTGGGGGGGAAGAGACAGCACTCCATCAGCTTCCGCGGGATCCCCGGCTCCGGCCCGCAGCCTCCCCACCCCCTCCGCGCCTCTAGCTCGCTGCTCCCGCGCCTCGGCGCCTCCACCCGCGCGCCACCCCTACCTTGCGGATCCGCTTCTTCTCGATGCTCTCCACCGCGAAGACGTGCTCGCCAACAGCTGGCAGCTCCATGGCCGAGCCCGAGCGCGCCGGGACGCGAGCGGTCGATGCGGCTGCAGACACAGCTGGCTCCCGCAGGCGCCCCGATGTGGTCCTGCGCGGGGACCTCGCCACACGCTCTGCTCCCGCCGCCTCTAGTCGCCCCTCAGCAGCCTGGCTGCCGCTGCTGCCCGCACCAGCCGGCTCTCGGCTAGCACTCGCACAGACAACTGAGCCCGGGCCGCCGCTGCACGAGAACTCATGCAAATCCCGGACGTCAGCGGGCGGGGCCTCGCAGGGCCCAGCTCGGCGTCAGGGGGCGGGCCGCGCCTCGGATTGGCGCAGCCCGGCCTACCGGAGGCCCCCGGCCTGGGCGGCAGGGGAGGAGGAGGGCGCGGGAGGAGGCCGGGGGAAGAGGAGGGCGCGGGGAGGTGCAGGGGAGGGATCTGCGAGCTGGGAAAGTGAGCTGGGGCCGCGGAGGAGAGGTGTGTCTGCCTAGACGGCCAGGGTGGGCACCTCGACGGGACCTACCTTGATCCGCAGCTAGACACTTGGGCCTCTCCCCACCCCACCCTCGGATGCTGGTTCTCGGTGTACGCGGCCTGGCCCGGGGATTCCTGCTGGGGGCCACAGAAGCATCCACTGCACTTTACAGTTGCAACCGACTATACCCCGTCCGGGCGGTTTCTAGAGGCACAAGGGAATCTCCAGCAGGGGGCAGAATCGGGGCGGGGACAGATCGCGCCCCCACCCTTGGTGCCCACCGCCCCGCCCCGTCAAGCTCCAGGCATTTAGGAAGGCGAGGTAGGGAGAGAAAGAGCGAGAAGACTGAGGACTTGGGTGAGACAAGGAGCACGGAGAGGCAAGGACAGGGACAAAGGAGCAGCTGGCCCCCGGGCATTAGAACTCGAGAACCTCAGCAGAAAGGGGATCTGAATCCGATCCCACCCAGCATTCTGAACGACTTCTAATTTACACTTGGCCCACTCATTCGCGGAGGAGGGGCAGTTTCTAGCAAGTCCCCAGAATGTGAGAGGCTGGGATGGCAGAGAGACAGAGACAGAGAGGGACAGAGAGAGAGAGAGAGAGAGAGAGAGAGAGAGGGAGAGAGAGAGAGAGAGAGAGAGAAGGCGTGAAGATGTATGAGTTTACCTGGAGGCCCAAGCGGACTTCGTGGGGGTTCATGGGGTTTGAGAAAGGGCCTCAATAGAGAGTGGGGAGGACAGAGAAGAAGCTGAGGCTAAAAGGTGGTGGATGAGTGGACCGCGAGAAGAGAAGGAGAAATGGAATGATCATTCTTCATGAATTCCCGTCCCCCAGTGCCTGACAGCCAAGCCCTGCTGATGCGGTCATTGGAGCTCTGGAGTGTGAAGTTTAGCACCTCGGAGCCCGGCCAGCCGGCACGTTCAGGGGTGTTCAGTCCTAGCGTCCGGCTGGGGGAGCTGCTGCGCCAAACGTGACCTTCTGAGGGCGCCACCGGTGGGCCCGCGCGATCCGTGGGGTTGCAGTGGGTAGACCTGACAGGGAGCATGCCATTCAAAGTGGGAGGGGCAAGGGTGCGCCTGGCCTGCGGTGTGTCCGGGCCCCAGCTCAGGGCTCCTGAAGGACGTGGAGCAGCAGGAAGCTTGCGCAATCCTTTGGCTGAGCGTTCACAGAGACAGAAAAAGCGCAAAAGAGGAGAGTGGATCGAGGGAGGGGGAGGGCAAGGAGCCATCCGGGTCTCTGTCTCTGCTTTTATTGCGACCCAGAATGCCTGGTGACGACTACAGGGAGGTGATTTGGGGAGGGCCAGATGCAGAAGAGAACCCCCAAAGCCTGCCAGGGCTCGTGTTCTTCCAGGAATCTAGGAGAAGTCTGCAGACCGTTTGGTGTTGCACACACACGTTGACTCCATGCACCTCCACTTTGCAATACCCGGGCTTGGGCTGTTGCTTAGTGGCAGCTGTCCGGGTGTTTACTCTCTAAGGAATGTTGGGGTGGAGGGTCGTCTTCTGGAGGCAATAGAGAGGGGCTCAGTGTGAGGCGACTGGTCTAACTGTTCTGAGGCCCAGATCTAAGAGTTCCTAAGAAGAGAAGAACTGCAAGATGGGATGTGGGTGATCACCCTTGCCCCAACTCTTGGGGCTGGAGGGGAGCTGGAAAAGGGCCACACCCTCCTTTATTTGGATGTTCCCTCCTCCCCTAAGGTGCCTAACGTGTGCTTAAGTCGAGAAACTGTTAGCGGGACAGCTTAGTCAGAAAAAGAGGGGTCCTCGAGGTCACGGGGTGTAGATCTGTCGACCAACAGCACCCACTCATGCTAAGTTACCCAGATCGTCTGCACAGTCCATCATTCGGGAGATCTGCAGCAACCTTGTGTAGGCCAGTCCCTCTGTCTGGGAAGCTGAGTTTCCCGACATTGCCGGTCTCTGTACTAGAAAACCCCCAGGAAAATCTGTTTACTCTGGGTGTTTCCGCGCGGCCCAGAACCCAGGCTCAGGGGAGGGCAGGCAGCCGACGCAGCCTTCCCGCCACCAGGGGCGTTGGGCTGTGTGGCAGCCTGTTTGGCTGGTTGGGTCCAGGGGCCCCCAGGGGCCCAGATGTGGTCCTTAGGGGCCACTGAGGGGAACTTGGTGCTCAGATGCGGAGTTTGCGCAGAAAGCACTCTGCAGGCTGGGGAAGAAGAGATAGCGCTCTCTGGCACAGAGACTCTTTTCTGGAGTTGCACATGGTCTTGCGAGAGAAACCTCCAGACTCTCTCAACTGCGAAAGGGGCCGCCTGGATCACCTCAAGCGCCGAATGCCACCCGCCACTCCCCAGACCTCCAAAAGCCAGTTCTGAAGGTGCCTGAAACACAGAAATGCCCGCCAATGCAGCAACTCTCTTGTCTCTGTTATTTACGCCTGTGGGGGCTCTGATCCCTGTCCTAACCTGAAGGCAGGTCCTACACCACTCCTCATCTGACAGCTGGCTTAGGGGCAGCTCAGATCCACCAGCACGACTAGAAGGCTGGGGGAGGCCGGACAGAAGCCCGGGGGCAGCCATGAGGTCACTTGATGTGCCCAAGTCCTTCTTAGAAAGCCTCCCCTGGGGTGGCCCCTACCTTTCCACACCCTGTCTTGGCCCCTGCGAGGGATTCACAGGAGAGACTGACTCCAAACCCGGGATTCCCAGAGCCTTCTCCTGGGGCCCCTGTCCTCAACGGGGATGCCCGGGGGGTCCCCCACGGGAACCTTTATAAGATTCCTTAATTCAGTGCATTTGACACCGCCCCCTTCCAAACAAGGTGGGTAGTTCGGTCGCCTCCACTGGGAAACAGAAGCCCTCCTGATACCACCGTGTGCTGGGGCCCCTAGGGGCCTTCAGGGGCCCCAAGAGAGGAACAATGTTCCTTCGTCCAGTCGTAGGCTCGTAGGGCAAAAGAACAGACTCTGGAGAAGCTGGGAACTTTTTAATGACCGAAGTTTGGAGAATGGTTACTGAGAATCCAGTCTTGGAACAGGCGTGACCCGCGCGCCGACCGGGGAAAATAAACTTCTTAAAGGAGCCGTCTCGGTGAATGGGTTCTCCGCCCAAGGGAGTTTGGCACCGCTGCCCCCTGACCCCAACTCTCGCCTCTGTTGGGAAGAGGGAGCCTGAGGCTTCCCGAACTAGCTGCTCCGGGTGAATTTCAGACAGCTGAGGGGATTTCTGTGGGAATGGCTACCAAACTGCAAGGGCTCTTTTCTCTGCCACGTCCTTAGTAGGGAAATCGTCTTTGACTCGAGCGCTGACGTTGGTGAAACAGTTTTTAAGCGGCAGCTTGGCTTAGGGGGAGTTGACCCGGTGAGGCTGCTGGGGGGAGGGGGGAGCCTGGCAGCACTCCTTCCCCTGCACGCTCCAGGAAGAGCAGCTTTGTTTGTCAGGGATCCCCTCAGCGCGTCTCCCCACCTCCATTTTTGCCCTCTGTCACACCTCCCGCGAAAGATTTGTTTTCATTTGAACCGCGAAGCCCCCGACGTCCCCAGGTCCCACTCCAAGAATCGTGTGGTACTGGAGTCAGGGAAGATAGACTAGGGCTAGCAGTGCACACGGGTGGGGCCACGGGCCCAGAGTGCCGGGGCAGCGAGGCGGTGGCCCTTTGGCCGGACCTGGGTATCCTCGGGGCCACACAGGCCCTGCAGAGCCGGGCCTCCGCATTGCGGCACGCCAGGGTCGCGGGCGCCGAAGCGGGACGCGTGGGGAACTGCGACGTCCGCTGGCCCATTTTCTCCCAACATCAGGCGGCAGCCTCAGGCTGGCCTGGAGAAGCCCACCCGCCCCCCGCCCCACGCTCAGTCGCGAGGCTCCGCCGGCCTGGAGATCCGCGCCCCCGGGACCATATTTCATATATGATCTTTGGAGCCGACACAACCGCCCGCCGCTGCTGCTAGCACGCGCGCACAACGGCCTCGGAGAAACGTGTGCTTTTTATTTGGGTTTCTTTAGCCCACGGCCTGACCGAGGGTTCCCTCTGGCCTGGAGGTGCGCCCTGACACACCCACCCCTTGCATTTTGCTCCCGGGTGCCCCCGTCGCGCGTGCAACCCAGCGGGGCCCACACACAGGCCAGATTTCTTTCTTCCTTTTTTTTCCCTTTCCTTTCCCCAACCAGAGCTAGCTGCTGCAGCCAGCCCCGGAATGAAATGAAAATCGCTCCGGCGGACCCCGAAGTGATAGTCAGCCGAGGCACCACCGCCTCCCTGCCCCCACCCGCCTCCCCTGCTCCAGCCTCGCGGCGTGCACAGGGCTAAGCGCGCGCCCGAGGGGGTATTTGGAGCCAGGGTGGGAGAAGAGGGGGTGCCGGGCGCGGCAGGCAGGGTAGCTGAGCTCGCTTTCGTCTGGTTCCCCCAAAACCCGGGGCAGAGGGGCGGGTCGGATCGGAAGGGCCAGGCGGGTCTCCGCCTCCCAGGCTGGCCTGGAGCCCGGTCTGGCCGCGGCCCGGAACCGCGAGGACGCTGTTCGGAGGCCGCGTCCTGTGCAGCCCGAGCGGGGGAAGGGGCGGAGGCGAAGGCTGGGAGCCGGGGCTGCGCGTCGCTGCCAGCCGATCGATCCCCTGGGGCGGGAGCGCCGCAAGCTACGCTGAACACCTGGGGGTGGGGGGTGGGGTTGTCCCTGAAGGACCAAGGACCGAACGGAGACCGTGGTTGGGGATCTTAGCGATGAATGGCGGATAGTAGGGCCCAACCTGCTGCCTGGCCTGCACGTAAGCCTTGGGCACTCCCCCACCCCCAAATTCTACTTTGTGTTTGTCGAAAAGGGCTTTGGACACTTCTACAACCTAATCTGACCCCAGTGCAACGTCGTTCTTCCCTGTGGAGTGACCCCCACCAACCCGGGTCCGGGCCCCACCCCCACGCGCGTTCCACAAAGTCGTAGGATGTAGTCGCCCAGTCCAATCATCTGGCCCTCCTGAATCCTGAGATGTGTGGGTGTCCCATTGGTTCTACCTCCAGAAAGAGAACCTCGGTCAGGAAGTCCCCTTTCCCAGTTCATTTCGCAAAGATGTTTTCCACGGTGGTCCCTGAGGACTCCTGGGACATCCGTTTGGCCCCTCACCTGCAGCTCCAGGGCTCATTCTTGCGAGCTGGGGCAGGGGTGCAGAGAGGCCTGCACTTGCTGAGCCCTCCCCTAGGGGGCAGGCTCCTCCCGGACTGGCCCCAGGCTCCGAGACTGCCCCTGCAGTCCTTAAGCCTTTTTGAGGGTCTGCTGGGCCCTGTGTGTACCCTCTCTGATGCCAGGGTGGCTGAGGGAATCTTCCAGTGAGTACCCTGCCTCCTGTGCTCCACCCCGCCTTTGTACTCCTAAGCCTTTAGATAGAAACAACCATCTTCTGAGGGACTTTGAACCCTAGGAGCCCCTGAACACCCATGACTAAACATATCTTAGGTGAGGGCCATTGTTTCTGCTGAGAGGCCCCAGCTTAGTGACCTTCCCAGACAGGAGTCTCCTGAGAGGCAAGCATTTTAAAGGAATCTACAGCACCACAGCACCCCTTGTCCTGTTCACAAAAGAACTAGGAAGAAGCAGAAGGTTCCTGAGGGGAGCCACCGTTACAGCCAGCAGTGAGGGTCCTGGGTAAACTAGAAAAGGTTAGCTGGTAAATAAATGCTCTTCTCAAAGAAACCTAGAAGGCTGTGGTGGCACCTATCTCTAATTTAGGCAGTTGGAAATTGAGGCTAGAAGAGTCGGAAGTTCAAGGTCAGCCTGGACTACTTGAGACTCCATCTCAAAAATAAAGTGCCTCTATTTTCCCTACCAATGGCTGCTTCCTGCTGGCTGTTATTGAGACCAATGCCCCAAGAGATATCCTAGGTAGCGGGGAGAGTAACCCCAAGACTTACATGAAGATAATGACCTCCAGAAGGATATAAGTGGGCCAGACTGTGTCTCTTTTATTTGTTTTGAGGCAAGGCCTTATGTAGGTTGCAAACACCTAATCCATTGGCCTCCACCTCCTGAGTGCTAGTGTTTCAGGCCTGGATCATCATATCCAGCTACGGATTATGTCTTGAATATTATTTATAGTCACTGGGTGGCCTTCTAGATAAAGCTCCACCCCTAGTCATTGGCTGGAAGAAATCCTGTGAGTATAGCTAAGTACCTGGATGAGAAAGGCGTGGTGCCATCCTGCAGTTTGCCGATTCCGGCCGGGGCAGTGCCTACTCTGCCTAGGGGTTTCTGAAAATCTTTTCATTTCCTTTCTTTTTCTTTTTTCCCAGACATGGTCTCCTGTAGCCCAACCAGACCTCAAACTATGCAGCTAAGGATGATCTTGAACTCCGGATGATCCTGCCTTTGCTTCCTGAGTGCTGGGATTATAGGCATGTGCCACCACAGTAGATTTTGGGCAGTGTTCAGGATCAAATCCAGGTATCCATACTAGGAAAGCACTCACCAGCTGAGCTACATACTCAGTCTTAACTTCTTTTATTTTTTTCTTTTACTTGCTTGTTTGTTTTTTATTTGTTTGTTTGTTTGTTTGTTTTTGTTTTTTGAGACAGGGTTTCTATGTGTAACAGTCCTGGCTATCCTGGAACTAGCTCTGTACACCAGGCTGGCCTCGAACTCAGAGATCTACCACCTCTGCCTCTTGAGTGCTGGGATTAAAAGTATGTGCCACCACCGTTCAGCCTGTTTGTGCTTTGTTTTGTTGAGACAAGGTCTTGCTAGGTAGCCTCAGATAGCCTGTAGGTAGCCTCAGCTAGCCTGGAACCCTAATGTAGAACAGCTGGCCTTGAACTCACAGAGATCTTCCTGCCTTTAATCTCCCGCTGAGTGCTGGGATTAAAGTGTGTGTCACTACATTTTCATAATTGGTCATAATTGGGTCATAATTTATTTTTGAAAATTATACATTTAAAATTTGTGGCGATCTCAACATGATGGTCCATGCTTGCAATCCCAGCTACTCAGGAGGCTGAGCCCGGAAAATCTTTTTAGTTTGCTTTATTATATGTGTATTGTGTGTGCCTAAGTGCATGTATATGCACGTTCTCTGCCCACAAAGGCCAGAGGAGGTTGTTGGAGCTCCTCCTGCTGAAGTTACAGGAAGTTGTGGGTCCCTTGATGAGGGACCTTAACCCTGGTCCTCTGGAAAAGGAGCATCTGTTTCTTAATCAAAGAGCCATCTCTCCATCCCTTGAGGCAGGAGAGTCTCAATCCCCACCCCTGACAGGGTTTCTCTGTGTAGCCCTGTGATTCCTGGAACTCACTCTATAGACCAGGCTGTCCTAGAACTCAGATATTCCCCTGCCTCTACCTCCTGAGTGCTGGCATTAAAGGTGTGCACCACCACCGCCCTTCAAGAATCTTAACAAGGCCAGTCTTGGTCGCTAGACATCTGCTATAAAAATAAAGAGATAAACACACACACATATACATGAACAAATAGACTGAGGACATAGCTCAGGGGCAAAGCACTTCTAGCACATAGGAGTCCCTGCATTCCATCCTGGCTGTGGAAAAAAATGTGGTAAAATATATAAAACATAGACTTTACCATCCTCATTTTCCAGTGCGCAGTTAGTTATGCCAAGCTAATGTACGCTGTTAGGTGGGCTTCTCCATGCTCTTGTAGGGGCTCTCATTTCCCCGCGCAGAAACCCTGTCTTCATCAAATACTTGCAGGGTTTATTCTGCCGCCTCCATCCTTGCAGCCTCCGTTCTTCATGTCCTCTGTGAACCTATTTTGAAAGATTTATCTTGCGTGTGTTTTCCTGTATGTGGTATGTTTGTGTGTGTGTGTGGTGTGTATGTGTGTGTGTGTGTGTTGTATGTGTGTGTTGCTGTGCATGCACGCACACACACCAGTCTTGGTATCTTGGGAGGTAGGAAGAAGGAACTGGATCTCCTGGAACTGGAACTGCACATGATCATGAGCTGCTGTGTGGACGCTGGGATATGAACTAGGGTCTTCTGCCAGAGCAGCGAGTGCGCTTAGTCACCGAGCCATCTCCCCAGCCCTGCACCTGACTGTTTTAAGGCCTTCTAGAGGCGGAATCCCGTAGTGGCGTCTCCCTGTGCTTTGGTCACAGCACCCGTGGTCTTCTCCCTGTTTTAGCAGGGGTTTGAAACCCCTTCCTGAGGAAGGCGGAAAAAATTCCATCATAAGTAGATCTATTTTCTTTTGAATCGGGAGCACAAATGAAGTCAAAGGGAATATTATCGCTTCATTGTGACCTGCTGGTGGTCATTATGCTAACACAGGTGAAGGTGTAATTTTTTTTTAAGACAGGATCTCTCCATGCCACCCTGGCTGTCCTGGAACGTGCTGTGTAGACCAGGCTGAACTGAACTCACAGAGATCTGCCTGCCTCTGTCTCTTGAGTGCTGGTATTTAAGGTATGCGTCACCACACCAGCTTGGCGATGTCATAGTTAGTGCTGTTTCACGAGGGCCAACAGACTCGGAACCCATGAAAGTCATAATGCAGCCCTGGTTTTGGCCAAAGAAGGATATCTCTCCAGAGATGTGGTGTATCAGGCTCCCTGCCTGGTCCATGGGCATTGCCTGGCCATTTCCCCTCCCTCCGGAGCAGCAGAACAGGCCAGGCAGGAGCGCCAGGCCTCCTGCTTTCCCGACCCCTCACAGAAGCAGCTCTGGTAGTACCAGTTTCTCCCGGATGTCCGTCTGGCCTGTGTCAGCGAGCTGACTGCCCTGAGATTTGACAGTAATGATTATAATGGGGGCGATTCTGTATTCTTTGACTCGTTTGAATTGGAATATTCAGAAATGGGTCTCCCGCCCCCACCCCCTTGCCTGAAGCTGGTGTTATCTTCTATTAGAGAGAATGGAAGCGCCATGCAGAAGGAGCACCACAGACAGAAAAGATCCTTCGAATTTTCAACCTGCTGGGGATGACTAGATCTTATTTTTTTTCACCCCAGGGACCAAGAATTAGTACTCTAAAAGCTGAGGCATGTTGCATAGAGCCACAAAAATCTGCTGGAGCGGGTGTGGGAGAGCAGGCTCTCTTGGAACTCTAAAAGGCAGCCACAGCTGTGAACTACACAGAGACACTGGACAAGGATTCTCTCTCCCACACTCCAGTGGCTTTTTCATCTCCCCTCTTGGTTTCCCATCGAAGGTACCTTCCCGTTTGTGACCCACCTGTCTTCTGCCTTTTTCTCCCCCAATAGGATCTTGACAGTCAGACCCGGAGTCAATGCTGTATGGGGCAAAGCTACTGAGCCATGGGTAGCTGGGCCCAGATGGTTTGCCCCTTGCTCTTTAGGCTGACCCAGGGGTCAGAGTCATACCTGCATTCTGACTTTCAGGCATTGAAGAGTCAACGAAGACACACCTGTGTGTGTGTGTGGTGTGTGTGTGTCCTATAACATGCACCCCATGCGGCAGGCAGCCCTGCTCCTCAGAAAGAAAAAGGCAACATTTGTGCAAGCAGGTCCACACAGCTCTATCCGCTGCTCTGAGCAGCATTGATTAGCCACTGTCATTTTCATGTTTCTCATTAGAGGACTGATTAGTAGTGACATACGTCAGTGATTTCCCCCTCAGAGCGGCCCCTCTGGCCTTCAGATACTACCTCAAGAGCAGCCTGGTCTTAACGCTGAGCATCTACTTCAGCAAGCATGGTTAGGGGTTTTACCATGAGGTCCCTGGGCCTGGAGAGGGTTGGGGGGACACAAATGGGGCCTCTTTCCGCAGACTGGAAGTAAATTATGGGTGAGGAAGGGAGGGGCCCCCACATTCTGCTTCTGCTTGGCCCTGTCCCCTCTCTCCCCATCTTATGCTGCCCAGGAGCCTCTGAAGATGTACCTTTAAGACACAGTACCACCGTGAGGTCGCCGTGCTCTTGAGGAACGGGCTTCAGGTTGCCAAGGTGAATTTGTCAATAGAATATCGAACAGGCCTGGACTGAGCTGCCACAATTGTCTGCCTCAGGCAGGCAGCCTCTGCCCCTCTCACTGTGCGGAGGACCACAGCAACCTAGCTGGGCTAAAGCATCAAAAGCTGTGCCCCAGACTCCATGAGCCTACTGGAGACCTACCTCTTGAAAGCCCCAAAACTTGGGGTTCTTCTCCTCCATCTCTCCCACCCCTGTTTGGTGCCACAAAAGAAACATCACAGCTCCCCAGAATCCACTCAGATCCCCAGAATCCATCCATGCAAATACTTGGAATCTGACCATGTTCTCTCCCCCATTTTCATTCAGTATTGGGGACTGAACCCAGGGCCTTGTGCATGCAGGGCAAGCTTCCTGTTACTGAGTTATGTCCTCTGTCTCCTTAGCCAGTCCATACGGCCCTGCCCATGGGGAACCCACTTGTTAGATTTTTCTCCATCCCCTGTCAGACAAACACAGGCAAGGGCTGTGTGTTCATTTTGCAAGGCACACTAAGAGTGTGCAATCCCATGTATGTCAAGTTTCATGAATGACTTCAAGATGGCTGTGCGTGAGAGCAGAGTGGGACCAGTCCAGTGGGTGGGTCTCACCACCCATGATGTCATCCTGTCCCTCTGCTAGGCCTTATGTCTGTGGCCTCTGCCTGTGTGTGACTTCATCCCTGTCTGCTCTCCGCTTCCCTCTGTCTCCACCCCCCACAACACATACATAAGCCATTTCAGTCCAGCAGATGTTCAAAGTAGGGAAGCTCTCCCATGGATTCCCGGAAACTCTGGTGGTGATCCCGACATCGGGTGCCTAATTCTGGTCCTAATACCCGGGGAGCTGCCCTGTGAGTTCCCATGTAGAGGAGTGGAGAGTCTAGGGGCTCTGGCCCTACTTGGTAGGGTGAATGGAAGGAATGGGGGCCTGTCAACCCCTACTGGCAATCCTGGGCATGGAGACAAGAGTGTTAAATGGTTAGAGTCAAGGCAAGCACCATCCTGACCCCCCCAAAATATGTGTTTTCTTTTTTTGTTTTGCATTTTTTTTTGCACTTTAAAATGATTCGTTATGTGCATTCACCGGTGTTTTGCCTGCATGTATGCCTGTATGAAGGTGTCAGATCCCCTGGAACTGGAGTCACAGACAGTTGTGAGCTGCCAGGTGAGTGCTGGGACTTGAACCCAGGTCCTCTGGAAAAGCAGCCCTCGCCAGGTCCAAATCTGTGCTTTTCACAGGCACCTCTGTGAACTGAGGCCTCAATTTATCCCATTGCAAAACAAGGAGATAAAGACCTTGGCTTCACACCCTCCTGAGCACCATCCCAGCCCCTTCCTGGTTTCCTTCACCACACACTCCATGGTCTCCACTAGGGCTGCAGCTGCTTCTCTTTGGGCCTCAGCGCTGCTGGTGGTTACAGCCTGGAGTGTTCTTCCTCGGGTGTCTGCAGGGACCCTTCCTTTTCACTTAAGCTTTGCTCTGATGTCTGTCTGTCTTTCTGTTTATTTATTTATTTATGTTTTTAAAGAGAGTCTTGTTGTATAGCCCAAGCTGGCCTCCAACTTGTGATTCCTTTCCCTCAGCCTCCTGACTTAGTCATCTTTCCCTGGAGCATGTTATCCTCCTGCCTCTGCCTTGCTCCCACTAGTTTGTCCCAGACCCCTGCCCTGTCACCGAAGTGCATTCCCACTGACCGGCAGAATCATCTGCAGGCTGATGAATCCCCTGCATCTCTCCGGCTGAGCATCTGCAACAGAGAAGCGGAGCGAGATCGGTCTCTGGTGTGTCCCCAGCCTCTAGAGCAGTGCCGGGCATGCACTAGATACCGGTCAGTGGGTGCTGGATATGCAGGATTTTGTCCAGGCTAGGTACATATGTAAGTGTGCCAGCCTGGCACAGGCTGGGCTTGTAGGAGCTCATGTCCTTAAAGGCAATCAATTCTAGAAATTAAAATCTTTAGATTTTCTATTAAGTAAGTTATATGAAGAACAAGATAAGCCAGGCAGTGGTGGTGCATGCCTTTAATCTCAGCACTTCGGAGGCAGAGGCAGATGGATCTCTGTGAGTTCAAGACCAGCCTGGTCTACAGGAACTAGTTTCAGGAGAGGCTCCAAAGCTACAGAGAAACCCTGTCTCAAAAAAACAAAAACAAAACAAAAAACCCAACCCCCTCAAAAAAGAACAAGATAAACAGTGTTCAAAAATTGAGACTGTGGAAATGGTTAGAAGAACTTCTTGTGTAAATACAAGACCTAAGTTCAAATCCCCAGGACCCTGTTGTGCAACCAAACTTTTCATGGGGAGATGCAATACACACGGACACTTAGCTCAGACAGGGAGCCTACAACAGCACAGATACCACTTAAGTCCCACTTGGTGAACCAATCAATGAATTTCATTGGGGTTACTCACAGGAGTATGGGTAAAGGGTTGCTTTCAGGAGCAGAAATGACTCAAAGACAGCTTCGTCACCAAAGCCCACCCTAGCACGGGTGACAGCTCAGAGAGCTGGGAACCTGGAGCTCACTGCTCAGCCGGCAGGCAGCTCAGCAGTTTGGAGGGCGTCCTTCCCAGGTGGCTGTGTTGGCCTGAACCTCTTGCAGGCAGCTCTGGTCAAGTCTCTGAGTCTTTTTTGCAGCTCAGCTTCCTTCCATCTGCAGGAGACGCTCAGCTTTTATTGCTTACTGTGGAAGGGAGGGGCCTAGTGAATCTGGTCAGTTTCAGGAACTTCCTGCTTAAGAAGCTAACTGCAGTGTGGAAAGTGTTCATCTCGGAGGAAGGTGTTATACAACAGACCATATAAAAAGCTGGCTGTGTGGGGCTGGAGAGATGGCTCAGCAGTTAGGAGCTCTGGCTGCTCTTGTACCCAGGTTTGATTCCCAGCACCCACAAGGGCACCTCTCAGATGTTCATAACTCCATTTCCAGGGGATCTGATGCCCTCTCCCCACCTACTCAGACACCAGACACGCGTGTGGTACACAGGTATACATGCAGGCAAATACTCATGCAAATAAGATGAATAATTTTTTAAAATTAAAAAATGGTGTGCGGTGTATGCAAGGCAACAACACACATCTAAATAAATGCTCAACAATTGTGCTCCTTTTGGACATTTTCCTTTCATCATGCTATCTCTAATTGGTAGGATAACACAGACGCATCTCGACTTTGAAGTGTAGTTCTGTCTCCATAAATCCATAGCAAGTGAGAAGTGTCCCAGGTCAAAAATGCGTTCCAGACACCTGACCTGCTGGGCACCCAGGAGTGCTCCGAACACCACAAAAGCCAGGAGCTAGGCACAGTGCCTCCTGCCAAGACCTGTGGATGGTCTGTATGGAAAGTGCACAACATGGCCAGAGACTGTGCCTGAACGGCTTGGCATCCACGTAGCTTATACCACTTCTAGGTTGTGTTGGTCATTTTTGCATCTTTGTGGCTGAGATATCAGTGTGAACAGCCAAAGGGGGAAACACAAGCACTTGTGTTTTCAAAGGGTCTAGCCTGGGGTCATTTGGCCCCGAATTCTAAAGCAGAGAGGACATCATAATGGTACCAGCTCGTGGCAGAGGAAGTCCTGTTAGGGTGGACAGGAAGCTGTGAGAGTAAGGAGATTAGGGACCAGGTGTGACCTTTGCGACCTACATCCTCTGTCAAAGCCCCATCTTCCACCAAAATTGTGCCACCAGCCGGTAATCAAGCATTCAACATACAAGCATGTGGGGATGTTTACATTTTAATCATCCCACGTAGCTCAGGCTGACCTTGAATTCCTTGTGTAGCCCAGGCTGACCTGAATTCCCTGTGTAGCTCAGGCTGGCCCTGAATTCCCTCTGTAGCCCAGGATTAGTGAGCTCCTGATCTTTTGGCCTTTTCCTTTTTGGAGCTCCGGAGTCGCAGCCATGCAGAACCACGCTCGCTTCTGTGGTGCTGAGGACTGAGACTAAGGTTTCATGCACTTTACCACCCCAGGTCTTTCCTGACATTCTAAATGCCTTTTAAAAAAGATTTTATTATTAATTCTGTGAATAGTGTGTGAGTGTGTGTGTGTGTGTGTGTGTGTGTGTGTGTGTGTGTGGTCATGGGCACATGTGTTTAGGTGCCCATGGAGGTAAAAAAGGAGGGCTGATCCCTTGAGCTGGAGGTTTCAAGTGGCTGTGAGCTCCCTGACATGGGTGCTGAGGTCAGATCTCAGGTCCTCTGCAAGAGCAGCAAGCACTCTTAACTGCTGAGCCATCTCTCCAGCCCCGCCAGATGTGGTTGCATAAAGCCTGCTTGGGGTTGGATGGGCAGGGGCAGCCTCCTGGAAGAAGTTAACTGTCAGTTGCATCCTTAAGGGGAAGCAGTGAACCAGAGCAGGGACAGCAGGTGCACAGGCCCTGGGGCCAGCGTGCTATGCTTGAGAACCAGAGGGAGGCAGAGGAAGGGAGTAGATGAGACGGGTGGGGGAAAGCCTGGGCGATATGGAAGTGGGGAGGAAGGCAATGGAAGCAGGAGTGTGGGCTAGCAGGCCATCACCGCAAAACACTATGGGGGTCTTTTCAAGCAGAAGAGGGCTCAACCCTGGTGCTAGAGGGTCATTCCTGGGCCTTAAAGAACTGAGCACTTGCCGGGCGGTGGTGGCACACGCCTTTAATCCCAGCACTCTGGAGGCAGAGGCAGGCGGATCTCTGTGAGTTCGAGCCCCGCCTGGTCTACAAGAGCTAGTTCCAGGCTCCAAAGCCACAGAGAAACCCTGTCTTGAAAACAAAACAAAACAAAAAAACACACAAACAAAAAGAACACTTGTTGCCCTTGCAAATGACCTAGGTTTGGTTCCCAGCACCTATGTGGTGGTTCACAGCCACCGATAAACTCCTCTGGTGAGTCATTAGTGCCCCAATCTTTAAAAAGATGGGTCTTCCTTACTCCTCATGCAAATGCTAATATCCTTCTTTCAGAATCACCCATGCTCAAAGGGGAAACTGACCAGCTGGGCAGCAGTGAGCCGGTCAAGCTGACTCCTAAAATTATCCATCACTGAAACACCCCTAAATGTGCCAGGTCTAGTGAGCAGGAGGGCAGGTCACTGAGTGATGGCTGGCACACTGTGGTTGACAATCCTAGAGCCAGAAGAGATAGCTCACATCTTAGGAGGCTGGAGCAGGAGGATTGCTGTTAGTTCCAGATTAGCTAGGGCTACACAGCAGATACCTGTCTCCTGTTGGGGCGGGGGGCACGGGGGGAAGGCCCAGAGAGACTGACAGCTTGGGGCTGGACTGCTTCTGGGCCCTCCCAGGAATGACCTTCATCTCTGAATAGCAGGATTGGGTCCTGGTACTAGTTAGCTTCTCTCTGCTTGGCAGTTTTTCTTGCTACTCTGCCCAAGTGGCCTTTCATTAGGTATTCCCTCTCTTGCTGGCTGCTTGTCCAAGCCCAAAGGTCTCTGCACCACCTCTCGTGGGGAAGCCTATGGCAAGTGGGTAGCACCCCCACAGTTCCTGGTCTGCTCCCATGTGCCTCTTTCATTTCAGAAAAAGGAAAGAGGGACAAACCTGGGGCCCTTTGCTTGCACATTGGCCTCTCCTCTGAACTTCAGTCTTCAGCTCGTTTCTATTTGACCAGTGGGGAAACTGAGGCTCGGATGCTGACTGTGGCTTTGCACGGCACAAACTCTACCCTATCCCCACATCACGAGCCCTTTGAAGCCACGTGGGCTGGCTAGTTTCATCACAGCAATAGAAACCCTACTTACGAGAAAAATGGGAACCAGGATCACCGATTATGGCTGTGACAGACCTGACAATGTTATTTTGGAGGGTTGTGGAAGGACTTTGGAACTTTGGACTAGAAAATCATTGAGTGTTGAGAGCTCAGCAGGCTGTTCTGTAGGAGGTTGGTAGATGAGACTGTTGAGAGCAGTGTAGAAGATGAAGGCCTGGCCTGTGAAGTTTCCGAGGGAAGCCAAGAATCTACTGGGCCATTTGTGTGAAGCATCTGTGGTGTCTGGTCCGCAGGCGCTGAAGAATCAGCTGTAATTAACAAGAAACCAGAAACATTAGCGTTACATCTTTCCTCTGCTGGAACATCCGCAGCCGAGCTTGGGGGTGTTCGAGTCACCCAGGTGGAGATGACTTTGAAGGTATGAAGGAGTCCCAGAGAGCAACTGAGGCTTGACACTGTGTGTGACAGTCCCTGGAGAGAGCCCAGCATTTTGGACATGTCAGAACCAGGAAATGACCACCAAAACTAGCAGCTGTGGCCGAGTGGAGGATGGAGCCAGAGCTGCGACCCAAGCTCTTTAGAGGATGAAAAGATCATCAGTGAATTCCAGATACTGGACGCTGAGTGATTTACACAGTTACAGGTTTTGGTTTTGCTTTGATTTGATTGTGACTGGACCCTAGTTCTTCTCTCTTGAAGTAAGAAAGTATTTAATTCATTGTTGATTTTATAGGAGCCCACAGTTGAGCGACGTTGGATTTTAAAAGAGACTAGGTATTTTAAAGAGACTAAAATTTTAAGCGTTTGGATTTTTTGAGGATTGTGGGGCTTTTAATATTTGGAATGTTTATTATGTGATGTTGATAAAGGTGTGGCTTAACAGTGACACAGTGATGGGTTTGTGTGTCAGGCTGGCAAAGAGTCACTTGGGCTGGCTGTTTTTTGTCTGTTTGTTTGGTCAACTTGACACAAGCTGGAGCCATCTGAGAGAAAGGAGCCGCCATTAAGAAAATGCCTCTATGGGCTGGAGAGATGGCTCAGTGGTTAAGAGCACTGCCTGCTCTCCCAAAGGTCCTGAGTTCGATTCCCAGCAACCACATGGTGGCTCACAACCATCTGTAATGAGGTCTGGTGCCCTCTTCTGCTGTGCAGGCACACATCCTGACAGAATACTGAGAATACTGTATACATAATAAATAAATAAAATCTTTAAAAAAAAAAAAGAAAAAGAAAATGCCTCTGTGAGATCAGCTGTAGGCGAGCCTGTAGATTTTCTTAATTAGTGATTGATGGGTGGAGCCACCCCTGGGCTGCCAGTCCTGGGTTCTATAAGAAAGCAGGCTGAGCAAGCCATGGGGGCCAAGCCAGTAAGCAGCACCCCTCCGTGGCCTCTGCATCAGCTCCTGCCTCCGGGTTCCTGCCCTGTTGAGTTCTTGTCCCAGTCCCCTTTAATGATGAACAGTGCTGTAGAAATAGGAGTGGAAGCCAAATGAACCTTTTTTCTTCCCAGCTTGCTCTGGTCATGGTGTTTCATCACAGTGGTGGTGACCCGAAATGACAGACCGTGGAGGCTGTGCTGCGGGCCAGGCATGTGATGTCAGCTTTATCATGCACCAGACACATTGTGCCTCTGTCACCTGCTCCCCTAGCTCTCTGACCGCTCTGGAGGTGCCACTGGGGGGACCTGTCTCTCCTCGTCAGCTCACCTGCTACTCTGGAGTAGACACGGTGTTTGGATGGTGGTGACTGAAACCTCTGTGTACACTCATGCCTTATCTCCTCCACTCGGCCATAAATCCTGAGTGGAGGTGGGGGACGTGACGGTCATGTTTGCCCTCCCTCCTTGGCTTTCAGGTATGTGTGTGGCAATTCCTTTTGTAGGAATAGATAAAATGTGCAGAAAACCCTGGAGACAAAGCTGCAGCCCCTTCAGGCTGGTGTGCCATGCACTAACCTGATGATGCAGAATGTTTTACAGAATGCTTCGCTAATGCTAAGGCAGGCAGGGCATGCACAGGGCATGCTCGATCCACACGTAAGGCTCAGAGAGGCCACATGCATGACCTGTTCAGACCCCAAGTGTGGGGTCTGAGCCCCTCTGTGCAGGGGTTCCTGGAACTGGATCTTCAGACAGTTGTGAGCTGCCATGTGGGTGCTGGGAATTGAACCCGGGTCCTCTGGAAGAGCAGTCAGTGCTCTTAACCGCTGAGCCATCTCTCCAGCCCACTTCTCTTTTTTAATTAATGAATTTATTTTTATTTTATCTTATGTGCATTGGTGTTCTGTCTGCAAATATATCTACGTGAGCGTGCTGGATCTCCTGGAACTGGAGCTACAGACAGAGATGAGCTGCCATGTGGGTGCTGTGAATTGAACCCAGTTTAAGAGCAGCTCTAACAGTGGAGCCATCTCCCCAGCCCCAAGCGCACTTCTCTTAAGGGGACAAATCTTCTGATGGAAATGCCACTCCAGCCCCTGGCGGTGCTGAGGAAGGAGGATTCTTCCAGCCAAGAAGTTTGAGAACAGCCCCATGGCCAACATAGACCCTTCCTGAGATGGAGAGAGAAGGAAAGGGAGAAAGAAAAGAGAAATCAGGGCGCCTTTTTCTATCTGGGAGTAGGTAGAGGTGACGTACACCTGCCCACAATGACCCCTGTTTAAACAAACCTTTTTCTTTGTTTTCAGCATAGGCGTCACACCCTTGTGCTTCGCAGGGAAGTACTTGGCAACTGTGTTTAGTTCCTTAATGCAGCGCTCAGATTTGAACCTAGCAATCACACATGCCAGGCAAATCCAACGCTGCGAACTAAAACACCATACCAGCAGGTAACAACAACGACAAACCAACTTTGAAGTCAACCATGTGGTGTGCACCTGTAAACCCAGCACTCAGGAGGCAGAGGCAGGCGGATCTCTGTGAGTTCGAGGCCAGCCTGGTCTACAAGTGCGAGTTCCAGGACAGCTCCAAAGCTACAGAGAAACCCTGTCTCGAAAAACCAAAAAAAAAAAAAAAAGTAATGAATGAGTGCTATCTCTGGGGTTTAGTTTATTTTGGAACAGGGGTCTTGAACTCCTAGGTTCCAACAGTCCCCTCCTCCTGACTTTGCCTTCTGAGCTCCAGGGCCAACACGCCCCACTCAATGATGTGATTATTTTGTTTGCAACAAGATCTTTCTTTACAGTTCAGGATAATCTGGAGCTCACTATGTCTCCCAGGTTAGAGTCACACTTTCAGCAGTCCTCCTGCCTCAGTCTCTGGAGTGCTAGGATTACAGGTGTGAGTCACCCGCCACATCACATTTCTATTAGCCACATTAAAAAAAAGAAAAAAGAAAAAAAAGAAAAACAAAGGGATGGGTGCTGGCTAGAGAGATGGCTTAGTGGCTAAGAGCATTTGTTGCTCTTGTAGGGGACCCAAGTTTGATTCCTAGGACACACATGGAAACTCACAACCATTTGCACCTCCCTGGGCAACTAGCACACATGTGGTGCACATACACACAAGTAGGCAAACATTCATACACAAATAAAAGAAATTAATAAAGACGTCAGCATAGCAAGTGTTAACACTGTATGTGTTTATTCTCATGTCTCCAAATAGTGCTGCTTCAACATGGGTTCAATGTAAACATTGAGGAGCCTGCCTCCTTATTATCATGGCCCTTCTAAGTCTTGGAAATCCCTTACGGATTTTACCAGTCTGCACTTTTAATAGCTCAGAGACTATGTGGGGCTTGTGGCCTTCTTCCTGGACGCTGGATATGGGGCTTCAATAGCCACAGTCCCGATGATTATGTCAGAATCTGGCTCATTCCACACCACCTCCTTCCAGGTCCTGTGGTCATTCAGCATGAGGCACAGCTGTGGGGTCATGCAATCACTTGCTCCTCATTCAGGCTTAGGGTGTGACTTCCGGTCCCTTACAAAATTGAACAGACCAGGGTGGCTCCAGCTTGCCTCTGCAGGCGGCTACAAAGGTGGGCTTAGAGAATGAGGCAGGATGGAAAGTGATCTTCAAATGCCTCCATGGCTGTCAAGTTAGATCCTGGACCTGGACAGCTACATCAGTAATGTGTCATTTGCCCAGAAAGGCTCTCGGCAAAATATCACTCACAAGATAGCAGTTTCCGGTGGGCTCTGGTACTGCCTGGCGGTCTGCAATCGGCTAGCTTGGTTTTCCTCCAGGGAAGGGCCTCTCCTTCCTGGCGGTGCATGGATGCTTCTGTCTCAGGCAACAGAGCCGCTGATGTCAGCAGGACCAGGCCCACCTCTGAGGTGTCTGTGGGCTGGCGCACTTCCCGCCTGGCTTGGCTTATCACTGACGTGGATGCTGTTTGTTGGCAGCGGAGGGTAATTACGGGGCTTGTCCTCAAGGACCAGTCTGCGCATGTGTCTCTCACAGAGCCCGTGGCCTGGCATCCGGCAGCTGCTCCATTCCAGGCGAGGCTGGGGATGCAGAGCACTGTAGCATCTGTGGGGCTGTCCTGATGAGGCTGACCTCATCTGGCTCTGTCTACAAACTCCTAAGATGTCCAACATGGCTCTCTCTGTTCCTGCCCTCGCCGCTGGCATCAACACCCCTTGCTGCCCTGCCCTCTCCTTCCTGAAGACATTTCTAGGCTTCCCCTGCACACCACATTTGAGATTTCTTATCTTGTCTTGGCCCAGTATCAGGCTGAATAATCCCCAAACTCATGTCCATCTTGGAACCTTGATAGAGACTGGATCTTTGCCCGTATCATCCAGTTAAGCTGAAGTTGCCCTGAGGGTGGAAGCTTGATCCGTGTCACTGGTGTCCTCAGAGGAAGAGAGAATCTGGACATGAAGGGAGCGCTCCTTCATGCAATGATGGAGGTAGGAATGGGAACAGTGCTTCTGCAAGCTGAGAGGTACCCAGGGCCACTGCTGATATTCGAGCAGCAAAGAATTCCCCTGGCCCGCAGCAAGGTTCAGCCTCTTTGCTCACATTAGCTCACACAGGGACGCCAAAGGACAAGGGAGTAGGTCACTGATGTGGCTGTTTGGTACAGCAGGGGACACCCATACAGTCCTTTCCTCTGGGCTCTCCCCTGTGATCAAGGGAAGACTCCCCCACTGGCCCTCCCCCACTGACCCGGCTCCTTAACTGGGCACCTCCAAGCCCCGGCAGGATAGGTTGACAGCAGCTCCAACAGCAGTCTCCCTGAGCCACACACATTTTGGGGGATAATGGTCCTCAGGATTCCAAAGGATTTATCTGAGCTCCAAAGACGCTGATCACACCGAGCCGGAACCCTG
Organism: Ondatra zibethicus; assembly: GCA_004026605.1. Taxonomy (NCBI): domain Eukaryota; kingdom Metazoa; phylum Chordata; class Mammalia; order Rodentia; family Cricetidae; genus Ondatra; species Ondatra zibethicus. The sequence goes on from PVIU01003589.1 coordinate 91,754, forward strand.
CATTTGACAAGTGAGGTGATCAAGGCGCCACTCCTGACGGTATTCTTGGGAGATTAACCTGGCAGCTGAGGTGCGGCGGACAAGAACAGGCAGCGGAGAGCATGTTATTGCAACCTCAGCATCCAACACAAGAGTCAAGGTGATGGCAGGGCTAGGGGTAAGATCCAGGCCTCACACAAGAGCAGAGTGCGCCTGAGTGAAGGAATGCTAGCCGGGGGAAAGGTCACAGGCACAGGTAGAGTGGCCTGGGCAGCAATGGGGTGGGCACTGTGTAGTCGGATGGTCTGAACTGGCTCTTTCCAGATGCAGGTAGATCCCATATCTCAAGTCCTCGGGCTGTGACAGTCATTTGTAAAGCTCAACACAGTGCCACACGCCGGGCTCAGGAGGATGACAAGCCCGTGGATTAAGTCACCGTGGAAACACAGAGAAAACCCTGCAGAAGGCCAGTGGCAGTCCTTGGGGGAGTGTCCCAGGAAGGTAGTCACAGAGGGAATGGCTACAGGCCAGAAAGTCCTCATGGACCCAACAAAGGCAGGTGGGAGGAAATGGAGGACTTTTGGGGCACCAATTAGAAGCATAAAAAGGGGCTCTGGGCATCCCCAGGAGGTCTTGAATAGAGCAGTTTGGGGCAGCAGGGAACCCTGGAGGGAAGGATGGGCACCGGGACACAATAGGCTTCGAGCGGAAATGAACAGCTGGCTGTGTCAGTGTGGACAGAGAACGGAGGGGGGGGGGAGAGCTCGGCAGGAGCCAGCAAAGGCGTGCGGCTGACAAGGAAGACCGTGTGGGTGGGCGCTGGGGTAGAGGGGAGGGGTGGTGGGTTCACTGTGGAAAGGGGAAGGGGGACCAGTTTGATGGGGAGGGGGAGGTGTGGCAAGGTGGTCTCCCTGGCTAGCTCCTGGGTTGGGCGCTGGGCAGGGAGGCTGCCTGAGATTCTGGAAGATCCAGGCTCCAGAATCCCCCCCCGCACCCCATCCCTCTACAAGACCTTCAGTCTGCCACCGAGGGAGGAGACAGGAGCTCAAGATGAGAGCATGAATCCAGGTTCCAAGGTCTGGGTGTTCTGTACATGGTTGGCCCTTCCCCTCCCGCCACTGGAGTTCTGGGGAGAGCTTCAAGCCTCCCCGAAACCCCGCCCTCCCCATGGCTGCACACAACTGCAGGGTTCCAGGGGTTCGGGTACTCTCTTCTGGCCTCCAAGGGTACTGCACACACATAGCACACACACATACATGTTGGCAAAATAACATGCTCATAAAAATATTTTTAAAAGATAGGAAGGGGAGGAGGGCAGCCACAGCGCCAACTACTCAGGAGACTGACGCGGGAGGATTGGAAGTTCAGGGCCTGGGACTGGAGAAATGACTCAGCCATTAAGAGCATCGGCTGCACCATCTGGGCCCAGGCCTGGGGAGCTGTGCGTGCCCAAGGTACAGGTACAGGTGGGAAGGAGGAAGGAGGAAGCCCACAGTCTGACAGTCATCCACAGGCTATGTGAGAGGCTCCGGGAGGGAGGGTGTCATGAGAAATGGTTTTATTTTTATTTTTCCTGTTACTTGCTCACCTCAGAACAGGAGAACATTTATAAGAGGTTCTTTGTATAGATGGTTTTTTTAAAATTAAAATAATTATTATTGTGTGATTGTGTGTGCCATGCCACAGTGAGCGTGTAAGAGGTCATAGGGCAATTTTGTGGAGTTGGGTTCTCTCCACCAACTTTTCTGGGGGTCCCCTTCCATGTGTGTGGATGAGAAAACATATTTATTATAATAAGTACGCACTTACTAAAAATGTTGAAAATGTGTGTATGAGAGAGAGACAGCCAGCCAGAGAGACAGTGAACAGGAGGAGGAGGGGAGGATAACCTTCCTATCTTTTCCATCTCGCCTGTCTCCTCCCAGACTTTGCTTGGCTGGTCTATGCCTGAATTTTCTTTGTCTGAATGAACACGCATTCAACTTTGAAACAAATGATGGTGGCGATACGCAGGCAGCCCGTATTCCGCTTTTTACGTAGCTGTTTTCTCCTCTCTACCATTGGAAGACTTAAATTATGACTAAAATGAAAACCGAAACATCCAGTTACTTGACATCTTGGTGTTAAAGTTTGCACAGTTTATCAAATAAAAAAAATGCCCAGGATGCACTCTGAGCTTCAGAATTGGGACATCCTGCTGCGAAAGTGGCCCACCAGTGTCTGGCATTCCACTGTGGTTGCCGCCTGTGTACTGGCCCAAGGCCTACCTACCCCTCTGGGAGCTGAGAGGAAGCCGCTGGGCCTCAGGCCAGTGTCCTACCTCTAGGGTGGACTCTAGGACAATGTTTATTTCTCAGTGGGGACAGAATGGTTCCTGCTACCTGCTGGGCACCAGGCCAGATTGTTCCTTTAATGCTCTGGAGAGCAGTGCAGACTCTGCCTTAGGCTGATCCTGCCCTGAATTGCTCAACCTGGAAGAGGTTCTGGGGCTGCAGAGACAACTCCAGCTCCGTGAGTAAACTGTTCTCAGGGAATTTAATTCCAGGAACCGGTGTGGGGGGTGGGAAGAGAAAGAAAACAAACAAACAACAAAAATTAGCTAGTTACCGATCACATTTGTAATCCCATCACTGAGGAGGCTGAGACAGATGGCTGCGGGGGCGGGCGCTGGCCAGCCCAGCCTATGTGGTGAGTTACAGTCCAGTGAGAGACCCTGGCTTAAAATTTAAAAAAAGTGGGGAGGGACTGGAGATGGCTCAGCAGTTAAGAGCACGCTGCTCTTCTGGGGGACCCAGGTTCTATTCTCAGCATTCACTTGGCTGCTCACAACTGTCTGTAACACCCTTTTCTGGCCTCTAAGGATACCAGGCATGTGTGTGGTGCACAGACAAACATTCAGGCAACACACTCACACACATCAAATAAAACAAAAAATAAAAGTTGGTGGCTCCTGAGGAGCAACAACTAATGTTGACCTCTAGCCTCTACATGCGTGTGCACATACATAAACACACATGAATATATACTCACACACCAAACACATACAAATAAATACAGAACATGTAGACGTATGTGCACACACACACATGCTCACACACACACACCAGGTTCTGGATACATTCTGCTTGACTGGACCTCCCTTAGCTGAGCACGTTAGAAGAAAACTCAGACAGGCATCAACGTGAAAAGCCTGTGAGACCAGGGGTGCTGTCTTTTATAGCAGGTCGGGGTCTCTGAGATGTGTTGAGGCCCCCAGGGACGCTGGCTCCCACAGCTTTTGGATAAGAAACCCTCTTGCCCTCGGGGCTGGGGACCTCGGGACTGCTGGCAACCGTGTCTCCTGAGCCCTCAAAGGGCTCTTTCAAAGGGTTCAAGGGCCCGGTCCCTGGTGGGAGAGGTTAAGCAGCAGAGATGAGGATTAAGCGCTGGTTTGACTGTGGGCGGAGCTGTCTGTGTGTGTGTGTGTGTGTGTGTGTGTGTGGTGTGAGCTAGGGAAGGTTTTGAAATCAGCATCTGTTTCCCAGTTCCCCTTTACCCCCCAGGCCCTGCTGCTAGCTTCTGGCTGTCCTCTCCAAGGGTCTTGGGTGTGGCCAGGCTTATAGATCCTGGGTGTTCTTAAGAACCCTGTGTAGACCGTCCCAGACGAGGGGGTAGAAAGAGGGAAAGAAGTGAGCAGATTCCTTCTTCAGGGACATGCCCCTCCCTGTCCTGAGAACAGAAGTCTCAAGGGCCGCAGCTGGTTGGGGCCACACGGGAGTCCAGGCCTGGCAGAGTCTGTGGCCAGGCCTCCTCCTGGCCACCAGGGCAGAGGCAGGTGGAAGGGTCGGCTCTGTCCACCCCTCCTGACCTCTCAAGCACAGCCATGTCCTCTGGGAATCCCCACGTAGGGACAAACGGCATGGGAAGGACACTCACAGGTCAGCATCAGAGCAGCACAGAAGGCCTAAAGGAGGCTTGTAGTAACAAGGTGCAGGCTGCGTTCCCGGCGCCCGGCTAGCTTAACCCCCAGAACAACGACACAGAAATTGTATTAATTAAATTACTGCCTGGCCCATTATATCTAGCCTCTTCTTGGCCAACTCTCACATCTTGATCTAACCCATTTTTATTAATCTGTGTTTAGCACGAGGTTGTGGCTTACCGGGAAAGATTCAGCATGTCTGACCTGGCAGCTTCATGGTGGCTTTCTCTGCCTGCCTTCCGGAGAGGGAGGTAGGGGGTAAGGGGAATGATACATATCTTTTTAAACCTCAAAGTCCACTTCCCAGTGACACACGGCCTCCAACAAGGCCACTCCTACTGATTCTTCCCAAAAGGTCCACCAAGTACGGGACATCCTCATTCAAACCACCACAATGACCCTAAACTTGTGATTCTCCTGCCTCCGTATCTTGAATGCTAGGATTACAGGCACCACCATGGTGGAGCTCGCGGGGTCTCATACACACCAGATAAGCAGCGATCTGCAAACCTAGCTATATTCACAGCCCTACCTTAACAAATCACCCCAGGGCAAAATTAGGGGGAGATATGATTTAGATGAGAGCCAAGAAGGACTGCACTATTCCTACTTCCACCAAGTAGGCTCAGAAAGCAACTCGGCCAGGTCTCTCCAGGTCACCCACGATGGTAACTGCAGCAGTAAAATCCTGGCAACTTCTGCTTTGATCAACTACAGGCAGGGAGGTTTCCACATGTCTGCCCCTCTGTCTTTAGACACTGGTACCTGGATGAGTTCTGGCTCAGGGTGACAACCTTTGCCAGGCAGTGTAGCATTCTGAACACTTTGCTCTGAGGCCCCAGGGTCTGTACCTATAGGAAGAGGGAGTCCACTATAATGGGCTATGCCCCGCAGGTAGAGCCATGCGGCACATGTCCTACGATCTGATTGAGCTCGCCCCATACTGTGGCTCAGAGTTACAGACTTTGGGGGCACAGAGGACCCTTTACCCTCTCAAGCTTTGGGATGTATCTTCTGCTCTTTATGCAGTTGTTCATCTTGCTCCAGGCCCTGCCGGCTTCCCGGAGTTCTAAAGTGCCTGCTGAGTGACTTCTGGGTGAGCTGGGATCTGGAGACAGGGTGATTCCAGACTTCAGGGCGTCCTCTGCCATCTCCACCACTCCAAGAGCCTAGAAGCCCCAGCCAAGGCTAGCCCACAGTGGGTGACCTCTAGGGACAGGGCTCATGTGCTTGAAGTTTGGGCCTACTGGAACCCCACCTGACAACCGCTCACACCTCAGACATGGCCACAGGAAATACATGTCCCAAGGGTGGAGCGGATGGGGTTCAGTGAGGGATGAACACAATCCGCTCCTTGGCATTCGAAGTCTGGCTTCCATGCTGTCCTCCCAAAGCCATGGGCCACACTCACTCAGCTCAGAAGGGCACGCGGGTAACACCGCAGTCACGGTTCGGGGGCAGCGGGAGTGCATGATGAGAAAAGGCCTCCCCCAGATCTGCCACCACACATTCCATGAGACCCCGAGGGCTGGGTACCTGTTGCCATAGCGATGGCAACCCTGGGAGTGAATCATCTCTGCTCTCTCCTTGCTCACCAGCTCTGGCTCCCCGGAGCCGCTTTCTAGAGAGGCATCTGCCAGTGAAGGCTTCCTTTGCGGGGAGAATCCAGGATAAAGTGTGATTTTGACTTTGGTGACATACTGTAGTCCGTGATTTTGACTTTGGTGACATACTGTAGTCCATGGAGGATAGGAAGGGCAGGGAACAAAGGAATCAGGAGGGACCTTTGTTCCTGACATTGGTGGCGGCAGTTAGGGACAGGCAGGCAGGCAAACAGACAGACAAAATATAGCTTGGTGCTACGGTCTTCAATAAGGTGTCAGTAGGTTCATGTTTTGGTTATTATAATTATTATTTTAAAAAATTTATTTTATGTGTGTGGGTGTTTTGCCTGCATGTATATCTGTACGCTATGTGTGTGCCTTGGCCCACGGAGGCCAGAATAGGATGTTGGATCCCCTGAACTGGAATTACAGACAACTGTGAGCCTTCATGTTGGTGCTGATCTGGAATCAAACCCAGGACCTCTGGAAGAGCAGCCAGTGCTCTGCACTGCTGAGCCATCTCTCCAGTACCCATATTTTTAAAAAATAAAAATATGATTATGCTCTTCCCCAGGATTCAGGAAGCAGAAACAGAAAGATAACCTCAAGTATGAGGCCAGCCTGGTCTACATAGCAAGTTCCAGGTCAGCCAGGGTGACTCAGTGACACCCAGACTCAAAATTAAGCAAACAACCAAAGACAGGTGTGGTGGTTCATACCTGTAGGGGTGGAGAAAGTAGGGTGAGGAGTTCAGAGTCATCCTTGACCACATATTGTATTCAAGGCCAGCCTGGGCATCATGAGATCCTGTCTCCAGAAACATTAGTGATGGGCTGGCAAGGTGGCTCACTGGGCAAAGGCATTTGCTGCTAAGCTTGGCAACCTGAATTCAGTCCCCGGGAGCCGCATGGAAAAGGAAGAAGCAGACTCTGAAAGCTGTCTACTGGCCTCCACACACGTGAGCACACCCAAATAAACGTGATTTTGAAATTTAGTCCTTTTTGTTTACTTGTGAATTTACAAGTGAATAAGTGTACACTCACTCGCTGTAGTAAGACATGAGCCAGAGGGGCCGGAGAGGCTTAGTGGTTAGGAGCACTGACTGCTCTTCCACAGGACCTGAGTCCAGTTCCCAGCACCCACACTGCACAGCTCACATCCACCCGTAAACTCCAGCTCCAAGGGATCCAGCACTGTCTCCTGGCATCTTTTGGCACTGCTCAGATGTGACATACATACGCAGGTACATATACATATAAATATAAAAATATATAAATATAAAATATATAAATATTAAATATATAAATATATAAAATAAATATATAAATATATAAAATATATAAATATAAAAATATAAAAATAAGAAAAGTAAACTGGGTGGAGGTGGTTAATCCCAGAACTCGGGATTAAATCCCAGAGGCAGGTAGGTTGAATTTGAGGCCAATCTGGTCTACAAAGTGAGTTCTAGGACAGCCAGCACTACACCAAGAAATTCTGTCTTGGGAAACCAAAATAAGTAAACAAATAACGAAAGTAAATCTTTAAAATGTGATTTTTTAAAAAAGAATTTGGAGTCTACTTTAAAAGATAATATAATCCCATGCACCTGTTTTACAGCACCCTCCGAGGCATTTTTCTCTCCCTGTCTTTCTTTCTCTTCCTTTCCTCCCATCCCTTTTTCTTCACCCCCAAAAGGGCCAGAAAGATGACCTTGGTTAAGAACTGTCTGCCCTCCAGAGGACCCAGGTTCAATTCCCAGCACCCACATGGCAGATCACAACCATCCACACCTTCAGGAGATCTGACGCCAGCTCCTGGCCTCGTCAAACACTGCACACACGGTGCACAGACACACACAGGTAAAACTTCATATACATATATAAAAAATTACAATAAAATAGAAATAGACAAAAGATTCCCCCGCTCATCATTTCTTGCCTTTCTGTAGATTTCCAAAGTTTCTACCCTGATTTTTCTTTCGTCTTTTCTTTTTTAGAGAGAAAGCAAATCATTTTATTTATTTTTATTTTGTGTGTGTGGGTGCAAGCATGTATCCATGTGTACCTGCATGTTGGAGGTCTGCAGACAGAATCATGTGTGGATTTTCAGGCACCTTCCTTTGTTTTGGGGGGTGGGCGAGTGGGGATGGGTTCCTCATTAACTTAGAACTTCACCATGCCGTTGAGGCTTGCTGACTGCAGAGCTCCAGAGATCTGCCTGCCTCTCATCTCGCCATTACTAGGATGACATCATCACAGCTTCTTTTGGTTTCATTTTTGAGAGGCAGGGCCTCACTCTGAAGCCAGACTGGTTTAGAGCTAGCTATATAGTTCATGCCTCAGACTGTTGGTGATCTTCTGCCTCAGCGTCTCAAGGGCTTACAGACATGTAAGCTTCTCTCTTGCTTTCTTTTGTCTTTCTTTCCCTGCCTCCTTCCTTCTTTTCTTGTATCCCTCCCCCATCCCTTGACAGGCTCTCAGGTCTCCCAAGACGACCTCAAACTTGGATGACCTTGTATGTCTGACCCTCCGGCCTCTACCTCCTGGGTGTTGGGGTTATAGGTGTGGAGCCCTGTGTGTAGTTAAAGCAGTGCTGGAGAGGGATTCCAGGGCCTCCTGCTGGCTAGGCACGGCTGCCTAGCCCTCCACCAACTGAGTCCCAGCCTAGCCCATCTTCATGTCGTTATAATGACCTTGAGTGTTTCCATTTGTGTACCCTTCGTTTCTAGGTCTCCTGGTTTTTCTCCCGTGGTGCCATGGGTGAAACCCAGATTTTTTTCACCTGATGGGCAAGGTCGCCATGCCTGAGCTACATGCCCAGCCTTGGGTATCACAAAAACATTGGCGGCAGACTGCGTTGACGTTTTGCTGCATGGAGTAGGGTGGGCAAGTCTTTGTGCCATTCAGGTTTCTGGCCTCCCCCACTTGTGTGTGTGTGTGTGTGTGTGTGTGTGTGTAGGTCAGAGGACAACTTTGGGGAGTCAGTTCTCTCCTACCTTTGTTCCAGTTCCTAGGATTGAACTCAGGTCGTCAGCCTTCACAGCAAGCCTCTTTTCCCACACAGCACCTACTGTCCCTCTAGTAATCTTTCGGCCTTGCTCTTCTCTGCATTAGAACTCTGAACCTGTGCCCGCTAGTTCCCGAGGCTTCGTGGGTCGTTTCCCTCTGATCTCAGGGTCACTGGTCCTGGACCCAGTCACCTCTGCTCTGCCGTAGCGAGACTGGGACTATCAAACCTGGTTTATCATTTCCATTTGGTTCTTTGTGTAATTATGTGTTTGCTGAGATTTCCTGTTTTCATTCATTTCAGGAGGACTTGTGGTTGCTCATGGCGTTCTGAGTTCCCTGCGTGCTCCCTCCCTCCCACCTGGGACTGCGCCAGGAGCACCGAGCTCTTTCTCACTCACATGGAAGCACTGCTGGTTCTCAGTATGATGGGTGATTTTTGTTGTCATTGGTTGCTTAGCCGGTTCTCTTAGGAGACTCTGGTCCTCTTTGACCCCTCCCCTCTGAGCCTCAGTTCCCTTCAGGCTCAGAATGTAGGTCCTGGCTACAGAGGGCTGCAGCTCACAGCGCAAAGCTGTCTGGGTGTCAGTCAAAATGAGCTTCTCTGGGCCCATGAGGACGTCTATGGATCCTTGCTGCATAAGGGGCTGGAAGGTCCCTGAGCCTGGCTCAATGAACAAATGATGCACCTGGTGGGTGAAAGGGAGTCTCAGGCTGGAGTTCTGAGAGGTCCCCCAGTTACTGTGAATGCCAATGGGGCTTTAGCTGGGTCCCCCTGGCTGTGATGATCACTCATGGGTGTGAGCATGACGCTCTTCTACTCTGAGGAGGGACATTGCTCTCTGGTTACACTAGGCACCCAGAGCCTGGGCCCAAGTTCCCCCCTCTACTGGGACAAGGCCTATGAGACTCTATGGTACTGTCGTGGCTCTAGGCCCGGGTTCCAGCCCCCACTCCTCTACTTTCAAAGCCCCTTCTACGGTTGCTGTTAGTACTGCTTACAGGGTCTATGGTTGGAGTTTACAGGGAAAGGTAGGTAGGAGGCCTCAGGTCGCAAGTTTTGAAGCCAGTGGAAAAGACTTGGTGGCTGGTGGCTGGGGAGGGTGCAGGCATGAAAGGAAACCCAGAACAAGGCAGTCCCCAGGGCTAGGTGGCCTCCGGCTGCCCATCACCAATGCCCACAGTGCCCAGCACAGGCTGGACCTGTGGATGACACTGCATAGCCAAACCTAGCAGAGCTCACGGCAGAGGGAGGTGGTTCATGACAGTGACAGAGGAGAGGCTGAGGAAGACCCCTAACGGGCACTGTGTGATGCTGAGGTCTGGGGGCAGGGATTGCTGAGAACACAGAAGAGTTCAGTGACAGGGCTGATCCCGGCTCATAAGGTCCCACCCCCATCCTACCAAACCTCCCTGCATAACCCTCTCCCTGGCTCAGCCCTGCCAGGCTCTGGGAGCTGCCATCACTCACACCTGCGCACTTTCCAACCCCAGAGCCTTCTGCAATTAAAGTCTTAGGAGCGAGTCTCAGAAGCAGGAGGGGAAAAGCAATTTCCCGCTCAACATGTCAAAAGCTGCTCATCCCCAGCGCCCCAAGGAGACATCAGGCAGGAAGAGATGTGCGTGGGACTCCCCAGGCATGCTCACAGGGCAGCAGGGCCACACCTACTCCCCTGCCTGATGTGACAACCCCTCTCTATATTGGGACTGGGGAAACGAGGTGTGGTAGGCAGAGATGCAGGTGCCATAGGGTCCACAAGATAGGTGTCAAGAGGCCGAGAGCACACCATAGCAGGTGCCCCAACCCTTTTCAAGGTCCATATGGGCTGCTGTCATCCCTGGCCCATCTGCCTCTTCTTTGTCCCCATGACTCCTGCTGGAATGTGCCCTTAACACATCCGTGTGCGTGATGCATTTGTAGGTGTGCATGTGTGTGAATGCATGATATATGTGTTTATATACTGTCTGTGTGTAAGTAGTGATGATGCAAATGTGGGCAGGTGGATGTGGTATGATGTAAAGAGGTAAGGCAAATATGTGACTCATGTACAGACCATATCTACATGGTCTGTAGTTCATGATTAATTTCCTCAGTATTCCAAAAGCTTATGCATGCTGGTGCTGCAGCCCAGTGCAGAGCATGTAGCATGTCTGAGGCCTTGGGTTCCATCTCTAGCACCACCACAGAAGAACAAAGGGGACAAGGGGACAGTGAGATGGCTCAGCAGGTAAAAGTGCCCGCCATGCAAGTCCCCGGTAGACCCGACGGTGGAAGGAAAGAACCGACTCTCAAAAGATGTCCTCTGACGTGGATAATAATATTTCTTTCTATGAAAAAAGAGAAAGGAACTAGAGAGATGACTTAGTAGGTAAAGTATTTACTACACAAACAAGAGAACCTGAGAAGATGTGTACAAAGCCAGCCCTGGTGGCACACACCCTTAACCCCAACACTTGGGAAGCAGGGGAAGATAGAGCTCTATGTGTTTGAGGCTAGCCTCGCCTACACAGCAAGTTCTGGGCCAGCCAAGGCTACACAGTCAGATTCTGTCTCAAAAAGAAAAATGAAAGTTGGACATCGTTGCACAGGCCGCAATCCAGTGCTAGGTTGGGGGTTGGGATAGGAGGATAACAGTAGCCAGTTCCCTGAAGCTTGGCCAATCAGTGAGCTCCAGGCTCAGTAAAGACACCGTCAGGGAAAAATAGTTAAGAGGAACTGAGAAAGAAGTTTGGCTTTAATCTCTGACCTCCACAGTCACACGCATGCACCTGTGCACATGCTCACGTGTGCACAGACACCATTCATAATCTACACACACACACACACACACAAAGCCTAGCACATTTTACAAGTAGACAATGCAACATAAAAACAGGCGAAGACTATAAAGAAGTAATTCAGAGAGCAAGGGATTCAGATAAAGCTCACGTGAAAGTCCACAAAACATGACAAAGGAGCAGAGAGACACAAAGACGGAGGCCACCAGAGTTGGAAGCAGGGTCTCGAAGAGATGCGTGCACACCCAGGCTCATACATAGCAGCTCTGTTCACAATGGGGTACAAGTGTGCGTGGAGGGCAGAGGACATCTTCAGCTGTCGTTCCTCAGGAGCCATCCACCTTGCTTTGGAGATGGGGTCTCTCATTGGCCTGGAGTTCACCCAGGAGGCTCTCCAGGGCTCTGCCTGTTTCTGCTTTCCTAAGGCTGGGATTATAAGAGCCGCCACTAAGCCTGGTGTTTTCATGTGAGCTCACTCAGGTTCATGCAAAGCAAGCACTTTACTGAGTCATCTTCCAAGCTGCCTATATGCTTACTCTTTACCCATCTTTATGTATTGCTCTGTCACTTCTGTTGGCTTGAGCCAGGTCTCACATAGCCCAGACTGGCTTTGAACTTGGTACGTAGACAAGGCTAGCCTTGGATTACTGACTCATCCTTCTGCCGCTGCTTCCCAAGTGCTGGGATTTCAGATGTATCTCAAGGTAATGAATGAGTCTTTCTCTGTCCTGCCTGCCAACTTCCAAATAATGACACAGAGACTTCTTATGATTATGAGAGCTCGGCCTTAACTAGCTCTCATAACTTAAATTAACCCATTTCAGTTAATCTACGCTGCGATGTGGCCTGTGGCTTTTATCTCTCCTCCTGCATGTCCTATTTCCTCTCCCTGTCCTCTGGCGTCTCTCACCTAAAGTCATTTCTCTCTTTCCTCTCTGCCCAGAAGTCCCACCTAACATCTTCCTGCCTAGCTATTGACCATTTAACTTTTTGTTAAACCAATCAGAAGGCACCTTGGTAAAGATGTGTCTTTATGGTGTGCAAAAAGGTTATTCCACAACATTTCCCCCTTTTTGTCTAAATAAAAAAAAAGGTTTTAACTCTGAGTAAAACTATGAATAATGATCAATTATCAAGTAACTACATTCATAATATCCAGTCCATTAGTATTTGGCAAATTCAGAGGAAATAGTATATCTTATCTTGGTGCGCCCAAAGTTTTGTACCTAACTCACTTTCGATGCTAACTTGTATTACCAAACCAAAACTAATTTTTAAACCTCAAGACATTTTCTTAGATTAACAATTTAAGTTTTTATGTCTCTCAACATTATACACTTTACACCTCTTTTTTGAATTTCTTTTCAGAATTTGATAACAAAACTGTAACTATAACTATCTAGTCTTCAATTCCATCAGAGATCCAAGAAGAATATATTACCTGAGCAAGCAGGAAGTGTAAAGCAAGCAACTTCCAAAACTATAGAAACGGCAGAAACAGTTGGCTGCCTGGACATTTACCCAAGGTTTCTCTGGAACATTGGGGCATCTATCTTTGGCATAAGGGCCTAGAATATCTGTCAGACTTTTCTTTGAAGCAGGAATTTTGAAGGACTGTCCTACCTTGTCTTGATAAGGTTTAGTAGTTGCTTTCTTTTTTGTTCTGCTTATCTAATGTGGACACCACATTGTCAATAGTTGAGGCAAGGACAGTTTCTTGCTCAGTGGCTAACTTTGCCACAAAGAAAGCAAACCCCATAAGGAGGTTCTTCAATGACCATCATTTTTTCTAAGTAGATTGGTGCTTCCAGAAACAAATGTGTCTCATTGTCACAAAAAGCCTTCCATTATTACAACAGTTTTAATGCCATATTCTGTATGTCTTTGAAGTGTTTTAAGACAATTTGTCTATTTAAAATATATCTCTACATGACCTTGAAAACAAACCTAACCTGGCTATATGTTTGATTGTTATAGATGACTATTAACCTATATTTCTTTACTATCCTAAATAGCTTTTAAGGACTAAAACTTTACATTTTTAAATGAGCTGCATAGGTACAATACCTTAAACAAGAGTAGAAACATATATACGGTATAACAAAATAACCTTAAATGTGTATCAATATACAAAAATCTATAACAATGTAAAATATTTGAGATGAACGGTTGTTCAAAAGTAGACTCAACAATCCACCCTTTTATCTCATCATTTCTATACTATATCCCCCTTTTTTCCCTTCAGAAAGAGATCCTTGAATCTAATCTTCTTTGTTTAGCTTTCTCTCTGTTCATGACCAGTAACAATTTGTAACCAACCCTCCTAAATGATGACAAACATCCATAACCCACTGAATGACCAAAAACCACCCAACCCACATCTTGGGAATATGAGCATTGTGTTCTCTAGACTGTTTCTTGTTGTCTGTGTGTAACAGCATCTTTAGTGCATCCTGAGAAAACTGAGACAGTGGTCAAGTCCTGGGGAAACTAGCCATAACATTTGTTGTCTAGTCTCTGTGCAATGGGAAAGGGTAAGGCTTAGCTGTAGTCCTGGTTAGAATAGTCTGTGAGGCTGGACCATCTCAGTCAGCAGCCTTGAAGCTGTTCTTGATGCAGAACTCTGAGGAACTACAACAGAGGTGTTCTGATGGGTCTCTGTGAGTTCAAGGCCACCCTGGGATACATGAGATTGAATCAGTCTAAAAGAGAAACAGAGCCAAGTGGTGGTGACTCACACCTTTAATCCCAGCACTAGGGAGGTGGAGACAGGAAGTGAAATGGCTGGGCGGGAGAGGAATATAAGGCGGGAGGAGATGGGAGCTCAGGACTCAGTCTGAGGTTTTGGAGAGATGGCATTCAGTCTGAGGACTTGTAGAGACAGACAGGATCTTGCCCCATGCAGTCTGAGTATTTTGTAGAGTTAGGAACTAGCGTTTGACTGCTCTGCTCTGATCTTTCAGCTTTCACCCCCTAATATCCGACTCTGGATTTTCATTATTAAGAACAATTAGAAATCACGCTACAGGTTTCCACAGCAGATTCTGGGGAGGCCCTACAGGGAACAATTGGCAGAGCCCTAAGTGAGAAGAAGATGCACTCTACTTAGGAAGTCCTGAGGAAGATCCCTCCATCTTAGTGGAGTCCTGAAGGTCAGGTGTCCTGAGTTGAGGGTAGAGGGCTGGCTTTATATCCTTGTCTCTCTTGTGGGATGCTAGCCACCCTAGAAGGTGTGCCCTCCTTGGCTGTGGCTCTCCTTTGTCAAAGGACATGTTCTCCTATCTCCCCATCCTACCCCCACCTCCAGCCCCTTCCCCGAGGACTGGTAGTAGAAAGCAGCTTGGTCTAGAAAATCAGGCCTTGACTTGAGAGGTGTCCTTGTTGGCATCAAAAACCTACAGGTGAGCCTTTCCGTAGGCAGGCCTTTTCCCGGGGGTCCTCAGCTTGGTCCGACTGCTCACCTCCCTGGACACAGCCATGTTTGTCCTACTCAGGGCCCCTTGATACAAGGCCATTCTAATTCAATGTACAGACACGCTCATCCCATGCACAGCCATACCACCCTACCTACAGCCACGCCCCTTCATCCACAGCCACCACCTCCTACACAGTGGGCACAGTCCTGTCTACTCTATCACTAGATATACCTATCCCCTTCTCAGGTCACATCTACCCTGTTTATGACTATGACTGTCCTATATAGGCCATACTCGCCTCAGCGGGTGGCCTCATAGATCCCACCCTGAAACCCCTGGACGCTAAGCCTAACCTTCAGTGGAACACTCTGCCCCAGCCCCGTTGCAAGTTCTGTGGCGAGCAGAAACACCTCCGGCTCCCTCCAGCTTCTTGCCTGCTGCCCACCAGCACCCTGTATGTTTCTCACGTGAACACCGGAAGAATGGGCAGGGACCTTCTAGCAGCTGGTTCCTAGCGGCATTGGCAAGGAAGGTGTTCTGTGTACTGGCTCCTCCCTCGGTTGTGCTGGAAGAGTCACTGAGGGGAGACAGCTTCGTCGGAGTTCCAAGCTTCCGAGGACTTCAGGCAGCTCTTGACCTTCCTGGAAAGAGCCCAAGGCTTCCGAGTCGGGCTTCCCACAGCAGGCCTCTGCCTGATAACCAGTTCTTTCCAGAGACCGGATCCAGTCTGGATCATGCCAACCTCGCGGTAACCCATGCTCCAGGTCTTGCACCGGAACCCCCGAAGAGGCACCATCCCCTTGACCCTCTCCACAGCCGACCATTTTGCATTTTATTCATTTATGTATGTATTGAGGCAGACAGAATCTTGCTATGCTGCCCAGGCTGGCTTCAAGATACTGATCTCAAAGGCGTTTTCCTGCCTCAGCCTCCTGAGTAGCCGGGTGTAAGGGTGCGGATGGCCAAGTCCAGCCATTTCACCCTTTGCAAGGGGAGCAGAAAGCTACAGAGGTGGAGCTGCTGGCGTGCTCCCCCAGGGGCCCCATCACGCTTCTGATGCCAGAGGCCAAAGGCCCGGGGGAAGTGGCTTGGGGTCCATGTAGGTCTGGGGTTCAGAGCATCTCCCAAGGACTCCATTCTCCAGGGATCTCAGTCCTTAGCTTGGCTTCTGTCTTGGCCGTTTTTCTTATATTATCCCCGTCTGCCCTTTGGCCTCTCTGTTTTTCCTGTTCTCTCACTTCTTTAAGTCTCACTCTTTCTCATGGATGGCTGTGTACCTGGATGGCCGCCCCGATGCCCTCCTACTTCTCAGGCTACTCCTCCGAACCCCCCTCCCAGCTTTCTCCTTCTGTATATTCTCTCTGCCTGCCAGCCCCGCCTATCCTTTCTCCTGACTCACTATTGGCCGTTCAGATCTTGATTAGACCATCAGGCGTTTTAGACCGGCAAAGTAACACAGCTTCAGAGTTAAACAAATGCAGCATAAACAAAAGCAACACAGCTTAAAATGATATTCCCAACAGCAACCCCTGCCCTTTAGGGAGGAGGTAGAACGGAAGGGTTGACTCCACAGAGCAGACCTGGTTGCCTCCTCACTGTCTCTTCCTGCTGGACAGGCCTCTCCAGGAAGTAAGAAGCCCAAGAACGGAGCTGGAGTGGGGCCCTTACATACCCGCCTTGTTCTGACCCCCAGGACACAGAAGACACCAGCTTGGTTATAATACTGGCAAGGGCTCTTCTGGGGCTACCAAACCTTGAAGAGGGGACACAGCAGGCAGCTAAGTATGAAGGGGAAACCTTATAAAGTCAACAAAGGCCTGGGGCAGAACCTTCCAGATCGATAAGAAGTTGCAACTTATCTAAAGGGACCAGAGCCGAGTGTGCAGACTGGAGGAGACTCACCCCTAAGGGTGGGCCCTGGGGACAGAGGATTGGTCAGTGACACTCATGACTTAACCAACCATCCAGAAGGATAACAGCTGGTGTGTGTTAGGCACAGACCCCAAGCTCACACCTTGTCACCCTGATAGGTCCTACAAACCCCTGAGACATCAATGTTTTTAACCTCATATTACAGGATCAGAGATGGGAGGCAACTCTGCTGAGGACACACAGCCTCAGGAAATAATTGGTTTCCAGGGTCTGTCACCACCTCCAGTTGTATCTTGGTGCTGAAGTGTGCCTGCGACCAATCTACCATGAGAGCTTCTGCCAGCCCTGCTCTTCCGGTCCAGTGCACACTACTGGCCATGTCTGTAACAAGCTGGGTTCCCTCGGGTTCTGGGAACAGCAGGACTGCCCTTCCTCTCTGCTGGCTGGGATGACTGTGGTATCAGTATAATCGCTGGCCCTTATTCGTGGTCACATCCTGCTGCCTGTGCAGCCGGGGACCGAGCAGAGGCTCACTGATGGCTGTGTGGGTGTTGAGTGGCTTCAGGCACTGACTGGGATTCTCTGCATTTCCGTTCCTAGTTGTCCCAGATCTAGAGACTGACCCTGTGATATAGAGGCCCTGAGCCCTCAGGTCAGCCTTAGCCTGTTGGCTCCAAGCACTGTGTCCAGAGTTCTATCCACTGACTCCAGGGATAGCCCCCTGCCTTCTGCAGGCTTCAGGGGGCTAACCCACTGCCTTTGGGAATCCCTGCCCCGGCCTCTGACACTTTCCCGCTCCCTCCAAGGCTGAAGTCCTTTGCTATGGATCCTCACCACACCCCCTCTCAACCCTCCTAGTCCCAGCTCTCTGCCTCCTAGTCCCAGCTCCACTCCAGCCTCAGATGGCTTCCTGGCCAGGAATAACCAAGTGACTCAGGCAGCACCAGCAGCGGTGATGACCCCACCATTTGCACTTTGCCTTACAAGGTCACGAGTGCCTCCTGCCAGCAGAGGGGACCTGCAGGACTCCATCACACACTCCACATCCATCCATCCATTTTCCCACTGTGTATCTGTAAAGCCTGTGTGCGTGTGTGTGTGTGTGTGTGTGTGTGTGTGTGTGTTCAGGCGGCTGGTCAGGGAGGCTGCAGTGAAAAATGGTAGAAGCTGAGAGGGTTAAGAACAGGTTGAAGGCCAGGAGGGAGGCAGGGAACAGAGGGAAAAGGGCCTGCTGACCCTTGAAGGTTCTGGGATGTCCTCTGGGTGGAGTTGAACGTTCAGGGAGCAGGTCAGGACAGATAGGAAGCTAGGAGCAGGGGTTGAGGCCTTGACAGGGCCTGAGTTGGGCTCGGTCCTCCTGCAAGCCCTGATGATCTTCCTCTTAAGTTGATGCTGATGCCTGGCCAGTCACGTGGAAACCCTGCTGAGGCTGCCGCTGGTCCATCTACTAGGACAGGTCTCTAAAAGAAGGAGGGTGCCAAGCTCTACTCAGTGGGGGAGTTACTGCCGCTCTCCTGCCCACCTGCCTTGAGGTAGCTGGCTATAGTGGAGCCCACAGGGAACCTGCCCACCACACCTACCCAGCCTGCTGCCCTGCCTGCCCTGCCGGCCCTGCAGCATTCCCTCCCCAGGGAGGAGCTGACCCAGGGCGGCCTGGTGCCTCTTCTGTGAGTCAGAGGGCTGGCCTCAGGCAAAGAGGGGCTGGTCCAGGGGCTTGGCCTTAACGTCATCACAACCAGTGGACTTTGGGTTGATCCTGCCCCCTGGCTGTTTGCACATAAAATGTTCTATGATTCTTTTACCCACACAAAGCTGGTGCTAGCGTCCAGTGTATTTCCTGCTGGTCTTTTTACGGTGCACATCTGTGTGCACATTTTTAATGAGGCTGAGATGTAAATGCACCCAGTGATGTTAGCCTTAGCAACATTTCCCCAGGATGCTTAAACATGGAACAGCTTTATCAAGGTAAGACAGCAGACTGTGAATTCTTCTCTAGAATGAAAAAAAAAAGTCAATTGTTTTTGGTAAATTTTCAGCTGCACTGTAATCCAATTCCAGAACATTCTATTAGCTCCCCAAAGCAGCCCTGTGCCTGATAGCAGCCATTCCTTGTTCCCCTGCTTCCCCAACCTCTCAGGGCAAACCCTGTCCGTCTACTTTTCTGTCTCTGTGGATCTGCTTTGCTGAGTGTTTCCTGTCACACAAAGGCTCTTTGAGACTGCAGATATTTTGTGAACCCCCATATTAACTGGTATTGGAGATCGGTGGCTAAGTGGTGGTTTGGGGTAGTGAATTTTTGGCAGTTTGGAGTCTGTGCACTAACTAGAGGACGGAACATAAAGGGATGAGACAAGACCCACCTGGTCTTGTGACACAGCATGCTTCTCCCCAGGGAGAGAGCATGTCACTTGTTCTTGCAAGATAACAGGGCCCTTTCTCCTCTACTTTGCTTGCAGGGAGTCCCCAGTGTGGGCAGCAGGCACTCAAGGAGCCCTGGATGGTAGCATACAGGTCAGACCTGTTTCCACACTGGCAGGCTCAGCTCCTCCTGTGGCATGCCTGGAATGCCTCTCCCATGCCTCAGCAAATGCCACCAGGACATCCTTCCTTCCTGGTATGAGACTGTCATTCTGTCCCTGGATTTGACATTGGTGTGGCCCACCGAGTGATCATTTGTCTAGTATACGGGAGGTTTTGACCCCAGCTATTTAAAAAGGGAAGGCCCCAGGAAAGCAAAACTGCCTACCGGAACCCACAGGGGCCCCATTGGCATCTGAGAGCAACTCTCCTCGGCCTCTTTTTTTTCCAGCCTGCTCAGAGAGATTTGCATTTTATCTCAGCCACCTGGAAACCACTTAGTGACCTTGAGAAGGGAGGACTCTCCTGGCTCCCCCTCTGCCCACGTTTGAGAGACAGGGACTCCTGGTATCTAGGACATCCATGACAGGAACTTTCTGTGGTCTCTTGGTAGGAGTCATAGGCTGGGGCTACTTGTCAGGATGTGGAGTGGGAGGGGAATGGGAGGGGGGACGCCTCCCATAGTGGCCTCTGCCAGCCCCCAGACCAGCTCAGTAAAGAAGTAAGTGGGTGTCTGCACTCAGCTCCAACTGTGCTTAGCTCTCTTGCCCTGGCCACTCCTGGCTGGGTACCCTGTTACCAGAATCTACCATAGCCCAGCCTGGCCTACACCCACCTGCCCTGCCCACAGCTGTCCATGCTGTTAAGGGGTAAAACTGCTAAGGCTCAGGCAGAGCAGGTTCAGCTGCACCTAGCAGCCAAGATCACTGCCTATAACGCCCCCACTCCATTGACCTCTGCGCTCCTGCCTGTGACGCTGCACCAGGCCTTACTCATGCACGACCAGTGTCAGGGCCTCTCGGGGGGGCAGGTACGGATTTGGCTTCTGGGCACTGTGCCCAGGGCAGGTCCTGCTCTCTCTCTGATGCTCAGCCTCCTCTTTACCCATGCCCAGAAAAGAAGTCCATTCTGGTCACCAGGGGGTTGAGTGACCAAGAGGAGGAGCAAGAGAGACTGAATCTCAGTGGCCTGGGTTCCAGCCTAAGCTGCTAGCAGTAAAACCTACGCAAGCCCCGGAGCCACCCTGCCTCTGTCTCCCTGAAAGGAAGCACCTGCTTCCCTGAGAGGATGCCTTGCCCCATCTTCCTGGGATTTCCGCCGGAAAGGAGAGCCGGGGTGGCTGGGGTTGAGTGGGAACATGCAGGCACCCACCTCTGCCGTCTCTCCGAAGAGCACCCATACTCACCCGAGGCCTGGAGGAGCAGATGGGCTTCCAGCCACTTTCCCATTCCAGTGGGTGAGACTCAGAGTGGCCATCTTCCTTACCTGGCCAGGCCCACCTCTCCTCACTGCTTGCCCTCACACAGCATGGGTCTCAGCTCCCCAGGGGGCCTTTGCTCCAATGTCTCCTTGGCAACAGTAGTGTCTCCCAGCAACCTGCCACCCCCACGGCCTGCATTGCCCCTAGGAGAGAGAGGTCCCCCAGGAGCATGCCCTGCTGCATGGTGTGTGTGTGTGTGTGTGTTTCAGACACGCCTGTGTCAGGTGATGGTAAGGACATGGTGATGTCAAGGCACAGATGGTGAATGGGAAACCCAGTGCTAGCCCTAGAGCTGTCTGGGAGGCCCCTGGCTGGAGCTGCTGGGGGAGCCCCTAGGTGGCCACAGGCCAGCAGCCACACAGAAGGAGAGGGGTAGCCTAAGCCTGGTGGGTCCTGTTCCTCCCAGACCCTCAGGCCACTACCCGTGGAGTCCAAGGCTGTCACTGTCGCTCATCTTGTTTGGGTCCCTCTTCCCTGTGGGACCCTGCATTTTAGCAGGATATAAACCAACTGGGACACAGACCTATTTAGTATCTATTCAAACATGCAAAAACCACAGGATCAGTGGCTTCGAACCTCAAGAGTACCAAGTGCAGGTTTGTGGCCCATGAACTTGCAGAACGGTTCACATTGGAGTCATGGAAGCAGGCTCTGAACAGCCTTAGAACTGAGATGCAGCTTTCCGCAGAGCTGGGCCCAGCTGTGCGGAGTTCTAAGTCAGCAAGCCTTAGCTCCTGCAGGTAGGAGCTGTGGTCCTTTCGCCGGGACCCTGTGTGAGAGCTTCAGGGAGGGGTGTGGACAAGCTGGGACTGGCAGAATGCTGTCCCAGTCCCACCACTCTGCCCCTCGCGTCCCCCCCCCCCCGGCCATGGCGCCAATCTTCTGTGCCTGCATATCCCCAAACTGAAGAACACTCCACCCTGCTGCTGCAGCTTGTGGGGAAGGCTCCCTCCTGAAGCCCCAGCCTGACTTCAGAGAGGCTCCACATGGCCTTGAGTGGCTTTTCAATCTCTCTGGGACTCATTTCCTTGCTCTGTGAAGTGGGGGCAGCATAAAGCTTCCTGGGCACTCACTGACCGGATAGTGGCCGGCTGTTTCTCTGAGTCTCCTCTGTCCTGCTCTTCGCCATTGGGCCTCCGGTGCCTCTTCCAACCTCCTGGCTCCATCCCTTGGCTCAGGTTCTCTCTCAGTTTCTTCCTATTTCTCATGTCTTTCCCTGCTGCTCTCCACGCTATCAGTTTCTCTTCTCCACCGCAAACAAGCAAACGTTGCAGAGGCCCAGCCCTGCCAACTGCCCCTTCCCCAGGGTTGCCCTCCGGTGATCCCAGTCTGGGGGTGGCTGTGCTGACATCACAGGCGGGCGTTTATCTCCTGCTCCTCACCTAACGCAAATCTCACCCTCGTCCTCTCCGAATCAATTTACTTTTATTGCCTCAGCTGCTCAAAAGCAATTTTTCAAGAGCAAAAAGGTCAGCACGTCCAACACTAATCAATTCTCGGAGAGCTCCTGCAGCCAGCAGCCAGGGTAGCCGGGACGGGGATGGCAGTCCTAGCCCTTCCCGCCAGTCCCCCGCCACACCGACCAGCACCCCCCACCCCCCGCCCACCAGCGTTATCACTTTTATTGCTTCATGATGCCTGTCATTAGCGGTGTGTTTGAGATGCCCCACAGTGTTCTTACAACATAAAACCTGGGTGACTGGGGGGGGGGCTCGGAGCATTTACAGCTGGCTCTAGACAGTAATAGTTGAGCTGATGGATCGCTGGGAAGGGGGGGCGGAGCAGGAGGCACCCAGCCACCTGTTTAAAGCTTGCAGATAGCCAGAGGGCACAGGGGAGGTTCCAGGCCCTTCCTGCCTGCCCCTGGTACAAACGTTCCCCTCATGCCCTGCTACCCTGAACTGGACCGCCTTCCAGCTCCTTCACCCTGGTCCCCACAGCTGTGCAATAGAAAACGTCTTCTTAAGTGCCCCCATCTCTGCTGCCAACCGTGCCGTGGGCTCTTAGAAGTCATTCCACAGATGGGGAAACTGAGGCTCAATGCTCTGAAAGCTAGATGGGGCAGATGTAGCTTTGGAACAGGTGTGTGTCTTGTGTAAAGTCACTCCTCTGCACCGCACCCACCAGAGAACCAGGCTCACAATCCTTTGTCACCCCACATCAGCCTGACCCCTGACCCTGGAACACTAGAAAATGCCCAGGGACTCCCAGTGACAGACACTATGTTCAGCAGTCCTCATAGTGACCCTCTTGTAGGTACTCTTATGTCAATCTTACAGTTAAGGAAACTGAGGCAGGAGGTTGCACAGCTGGAAATATACAGTTCAAACAGAGTCAAACACACTAGAGATTCCAGGCCCTTCCTGCCTGCCCCAAAGTCCGAGTGTCTTCTCTTGGCTCTTTTCACGTCTTTAAGAAATGCCACAGGAGGGGCTGGGAAGTGGCTCTGTGATGGTGCACTTGCCTAGGTTGTACAAGGCCCATTCTACCCCCAGAACCACAAACTAAGAACAAGAGCAGCCAGGCAGCGGAGGTGCACGCCTCTAGCCCCAGCACTCTGGAGGCAGAGACAGGTGGACCTCTGAGTTTGAAGCCAGCCTGGTCTACAGAGTGAGTTCCAGGACAGTAAGGGTTACACAGAAAAGCCCTGTCTCAGAAACAAGCAAGCAAAAAACAAGACCAACAAAAAGGAGCAAAAGCAATAATCCTGGAGAGATGGCCCTATGGTTATGGGCATTAACTGTTCTTGCAGAGGACCCAGGTTCAATTCCCAGCACCCCCACTCTAGTTCTAGGGGATCCAAAGCTGTCTTCTGACCTCTGTGCTTACCAGGCACGCATGTGCTGCACTGAAAACACCAACACTATCAAGCCACGGAGGACCTGGCTCAGCCACGGGCTTGCCACGCAAGCGTGAGGACCTGAGTTCGGATTCCCAGAACCTACATAAATCTAGCCATGGTGACATACCTCTGTCATCCTCGTGCTGGGGAGGCAGAGGCAGGGCAATCACTGGCCATGCTGGTCAACTAGTCTTGCACAGTCTATGAACTCTAGGCTCAAAACATGAGATGGAGAAGACAAATGGAGACACGTGACATTGACCCATGGCCTCCACACACTTGTGCACAAACACACAAACACGTGTCCATGCATAGACCACACACCCACCTCCAAAAGAAGCCGAACAAAAGGACGCAGGGCGTGAACTGTCCAGAACACGGGTTGACAGGCGCTGAAGAGCCGTGGGAATGAGGCGGATGGCCCCATGGGAACGAGTTTCCTTTGAGGTGACAGGAATGGTCTGCAGGTAGACAGGTGACAGCCGTGCAACCCTGGATGTGCATGAATGTCTTGAATTGACACTTGAAAATGGTAAGACTATGAAGTGAACTCCCCAGGGGATGGAGAGACGGCTCGGGTATAAAGAGCACTTGTTGCTCTTACAGAAGACCCGGGGTCCATACCCAGCAGCAACATGGTGACTCACCAACATCTGTAACTTCAGTCCCAGGAGATAAAATGCCCTCGTTTGGCCTCCACAGGCACCAGGCGCACACGCGCTGCACATACATGTTGGCGAAATGCCGGTATACATAAGACAAAATATATCGATCTTTAAAAAGAAGGCAAGAGAGCAGGTGGCCTACCAGCTCTGGTCTCTGCAGAGGTGGTCTGTGGTCACGCTCCTAAAAACAACATAACGGCAACAAAGTGCTGAGATATCTCTCGCCAGCAAGAGAGCAGCCTCCCTTCGGAAGCCTCCCCAGCAGACACCACCTGCCGTGGTGGCCCCCGAACACCATTGTATGCTCCGCACTTGTTTGTGCCATCTGTCTGCAGTAGGCCATGAACCGAAGTAAGAGGTCCCTGGGTATTTACTCTGCAAAGCCTCCTTTTGGGCCAGTCTCCTGCCTCATCACACTTGGCTCCATCTAGCAACTCTGGCATGATACAAACAGGTCTCCTGGCTCCCTCAGGCCCTGGACCCCTCTTGGCAGCAGCTCCCACAGGTCTAAGCTGAGCTTTCTTTGGCCTTTCAGGGCTTTCCAATGTCACCTGGTAGACCCTGAGCCTGCTGGGCTCCTGAGACTCCTGAGTTTTCCTGTGCTGCTCATGGATGGGAGCTCATTGACTCTTGGGTCCTTTCCTTGAGCGACTACAGGGACCTTTCATCAGTTCCCAGATCATGTGCCCTGCCTGTGAAAGGCTGCCTGCCTGTCCCGTAGTCTGACACGAGCTCCCCACTCAAAGCATGTCTAGCAGGAGGCTACTCTATCCCATTGGCCTCAGCATCCTCTTTGGGTGTGGAGGTTTAGTGGTTAGGGTTGTAGGAAGGCCTCCAAGCCCATGCCCTGCTGGTGGGGAATTGAGGGTAGCCACAAGTTTACACCAGGAAGGCCCAGTGAACCCAGCAGGAGCTGATCAACACCAAGTCCCTGAAGATGTTGCTATTTCTGTCCACGGCATGATGTTAAATTCTTCCACCAGGCTCTTAGTTAGCCGGGGTTGGCCAGTGGCAGAGGCTCCTGCACAGACAGGCACCAGGGAGCAGGGAGGCAGACGTCAGTGACGGTCTCTTCCCTCCTACACCAGGCACTGGAACCTGGATGATTGCCCTACTCTGGCCAAGCCACCAGGGCCCCTGCCAAGTCTTCTGGGGTCATTGCCAACTCCCTCCCAGCAGCAGCAACTGCAGAACACATTCTGAGAAATCCCCCTGTGGGGTTTTCTCTAGAAGCCTTGTGAGGCAGGAAGTGCCCCGGGCTGGGCTGAAGTAGCAGGTGGCACCTAGAACTCTGGGGGGAAGGAGAACTCTCTCCAGGCGTCAGGCTGGTGACCGGAGATAGCTCGAGAGGCCCAGCCAGTGCTTCTGCTTGTGGTAACACCCCCGGGCTGGCTAGATTCCACCTGACCTATTTACAGAGCTGGCCTCCTCAGAATGAGGCACCAGGTCCACAGGAGCTGGACCAGCACAAGTCCAAGTCACTGACTTCAGGACACGGATGCCAACTCCCACAGCAGCAGGCAACGCCCCAGAGGTATGATCTGACTGCTTTTGCCACTTAATCTACATCAACTCTGCCATGGTGGGAATGATAGTTACCAACTTACTCTATTTCATCAAAACTGAATTAAAAAAAAGAAACATTTTGCCTAACGAGAAGCTGAACATTTTAAACACATTCAGGAAGCAAGATGCCTCCAAAAGACAGGAGCTGCCACACTCTGAGGCCTCTCTCACCTCCCTGGTTACCTTCAGGGTCGGGTGAGGGCTCCTCTGCCACTTTCTCCCAAGCCCCCACTGCCCTTCGACTCAAGGGGCCATACTGTCACCTGAAAAAATGAATCACAATGGGATCCATTATAGTCCTAAAGCCATCAAAGAAAGAGAGAGGGCTGGGGGTGTCCAGCAGTTCTGCCGCACCCGGGAGGAGCACAATCAGCCATTGTAGTAGAGCTGGACGTCCCAGTGATAAGGAGGGAGGAAGGGAAAGCAGCTGGGCCTCTTGAACCAATTACAAAACAGAATAGAAGGTTCAAGGACCTGAGATAGCAGAGACCAGGGTAGGAACAGCCCCTCTACCCCCACAGCAGCTTTGTGGATTGCTGTGCCTATCTTCCCTTACATCTTATGCCTGATGGGGGGTCAGGACCCTGAGCTGGCACCAGTCCAGAGTCTGTCTCCAACTCTAAGTTGGCAGCCACTCACTCCCTGACTACTCTGTATCCTATCTGCATCCAGTATAGACAGGAAACTGAGGCACAGGGATGGCTGTCATTGCTAAGATCTGAGCTTGGAGCCACGGCTCGGGGCTCCCATCTGACTGCACTATTCTGGTCCCTGAGGCTGTCTCTTGGGCCGTCTGATATGTAGGGACAGTGGTAGCAGGCCTCCAGGCTTCTTGCTTGGTCTCCCATGCCCACCTGAACACTTCTCTCTGTGTGTTCCTCCCTGGGGCACCCAGCCCGAACTTCAGTGGGGATGGTCCTATTTCTTCTTCCAATTCCAGGTGGCCTTACAGAAGCTGCCTTCCCTTTGGGTCTAGGTTCCAGTATTGGTCCGTTTTTCCAGTGATACCTATTCTCGTGCTGAAAATCTGCCCCGATTTGAATCCAGCTAATCAAGGGCAGCTGCGCGGCCACAGCAAATCACTTAGTCTCTGGGTCACTTATTTTCCCAGTCTGGGAAACGGGGGTGAGAACAGCCCCTCCCTCTCATGGCAATGGCGAGGAGAGACTGAGAATTCTTGTCTAGGTTCTATATGGTACCAGGTGTGTCCCTAGCCCTTTATTTTGTAGGCTAATGCCACCTTGGGGATCCTGTCTCCTGTGTTTGCCAACGCTGGCGATCCGTAGGCTCCTATTCTGGCTGTCTGGCTCTTCCTTGAGGGCAGGTGGCAACTGGACTTCGAGACTGCTGCTGTCAGGTGCCACAGTCTCCTTCACCCCTGTGTATGGCTGAGATGGGGGTGGGGGCTGCTGGCTGACAGCCAGTGAGCTCTGCCAACCAAGGCCCCGATGCATTCCAGTCTGCTGGCTTGGGGCCCCAGTCTGTCCCTCCCCCAGTGTGGGGTCACATGGTCAGGAGCCCCTGTCATTCTTCATGTCTCTAGGGCTCTCCTTAGAATAGAAGCCAGAAACCAGCAGCTCCCTTGTCAGGACATGAGACCCCCCCTCCTCTTAAGAACCTTTCAGTCCCTACAAGGCTCCAGGGAGGTCCTTCCCCTGGAGGCCACTCATCAAGGCCACTCGCTAACTCGGACACCTCTGCCCCTTAGCTGAGAATTAAATCAGTTTAGGGGAGACATGACGACATCACATATGAGACTCTGCCCCTGTTGGGACCAGCATCACTCAGCAGAAGGATCAGTCTATATCCAGGGCCTTCTTGCACCCCCTAGTCAGAGCAGGGCTCTCTGGGCACAGGATGGCACCACCAGAGACCTGAATGTTTCAGAGTCATAGAGGGTGGCAGTGTCCCTGGCTGGGTCAGGCTCTGGTGGCCTTCTAGGTCCGAGAGATCTTCCATTCTACCCCCTCTGTGTCCTCAATCCTTGCTGGGCAGGGAGGGCCCTTGTCCCTGCAGGGGCTTGATTATGAACTGGATCTGAGTGACCACACTATGCCCCCTTCTGCCCGCTCTGCTCATCTGAGAGGCACCCTCGAGGTACGGGTGGCAAAAGGTTGTCAGAGAAGGATGAACGATGCACACAGACTTCCCGACCTCTGCGCCCGGTCACACCCCTTCTCATGCCTGTGATCAGATTGCCTCAGCCTGTGGTGGTGGAGGCGTGGGATAGTATTGTGCTTCACAAGCCTCCTAGCCAAACAACAGCCACGTTGGGGAGTTCGGTTGTGTTCTCTTGCAAAAGAGCATCTCAGCTGGGTTTGTTGATGGTTTATACCGCCCTCCTGAGGGCTGGGCAGGGTCACCTGAGTGTCCAGACGCTCCCTAATACTGCATGCAGCACCACCCCAACTGTGCATGGGAAGGGCTAGGGTATATGGGTCAAGGAAGACTAAGGGAGGCGGGCTCTATCTATGTAGCTATGGAAAAGCCATTGTCCCTGCTAAGTAAAGACTTCCCAGTGCTGGCTTTTTGGGGAGGAACACCCACACCCCCGAGGTAACCCCTCATCCGTGCTAAGAAAACCCAATAAACTCATTGGTTCCCCAGAGAGAACTTCAGTGGGATCCTGCCTGCTCAGAAGGAGGGGTAGATGTTGTTTATGGTTCCCCCGGGAAAGAATTTTAGCAACAGATGGAGACACTTAGGGAGAAATTCATCCAGCCTCTCTCTCTCTCTCTCTCTCTACAAGGCACTTTTCAAGGACTCAGACTTTAGTCCCCTGGCTCCCACAAGAAATCCCTGAGAGTAGGCACAGGGGACAAGCTATGAGTTCGTTCTCTGTGAACTAGAAGCAAGTTGGAGAGCCAGGTGCCATTACTGTCCATATGTAGATGGTTCTTAGGCCTGGCTGAGAGTAGAAAGCATCTCCCATCTTCCCCAATCTCCCTTGATGGTCTGCAAACAGACTTGGCCAGGGAGTTGGGGGGGCAGTTCTTAATCTTGTTTTTTCAGACAAGGTCTTATATAGACCAGAGTGGTCTCAAATTCGATATGAAGCGGAGGATGGTCTTCCTGCCTCTACTTCCCAATTGCTGGAATTACAGGTGCACTCCCCACCTCCCTCCCCCTAGTTCATGTACACTGGGTATCAAACCCAGGGCTTTGGGCATGCCAGGCAGGTTCTCTACCATCTGAGCTACACTCCCAGCCCCCAGGGGTCTTTAAGCAGATTCCATGCCTGAAGGCCAATCTTATCAACATATCTCTGTCTCTTTTATGATCTGTGTACCCTGGCATGTGTCCATATTGATGGTGCTATTCCTCCAATCAGACAGTATTTGCTGACCCCTCAGGAGGGCCCTAGTTTATTAATTTATTATTCTGCAAACAAGCAAGAGGCTGCCACAGGTACAAATAGACCTCTTATACAAAGGTGGCATCTGAGGCCCAGAGAGGGCAGATGTGATCTCCAAGGCCATTCTGTGAGTTTGGTGAGCTCCTCGTTCGTCATTCCCGGGGGCACAGTCAATGGAGGCTGGATATTTCCAAGGTCTTTTGAATACTCCGGTGTGCCCTCCTGCAAGTGTTGCCCTGGAGAGTACCTGGTGTGAGGTGTTGGAGGTGGACATCTGCAGGTAGGTACTCATCTACCTCAAAGGACGCTCCCACCATGCCACTCTTTAGACGCAGAAGGCCAGTATTCCCCGTACAGGCTTCCCCAGGGGCCGAGGCAAAGCTTGAGCCAGGCTCGGCTAAGCATCAGGTGACCGAGGAGGCTCTGGCACTGGCTGGTTTGTGCAGGCTTCTTGTCCCCATCTTATCCTGCTCTCTGGGCCAAAGAATACCACTGCCTCTTATGAGCAACCATAGTTCCAATTTTAAGGATGTTCGTGCTTCTGCCTGAAAAGAGACCCCCGTGGGCTGACAACTGTCCAGGCCACAAGGACAGGCACAGGCCCAACTCCAGAGTCCATGAGTAGCTGCCTAGAGCCCCCATGGTGTATGAGACGACCTGATGCAGGGGCAGGAAGAGGTCCAGTTTGATGGTGTCACTGTGCCTAGCCGCTCATCCCTCCCAGGGACAGGCAATGGCAGCTCCTGACACCTGGCGCTCTTTGAGGCCTAAGGTGTTTCTTTTCTGTGACTGCAGGAATAGAAGCACCACGTGCATGTCGGGTTCCATAAGGACAGACCGACAGGGAAGGTCCTCTGGGGGCAAGATGTCCTGGCTGCAGCTGGTTCCTGGGGGTGGAGCTTAGAAATAGGGTTAGGCAGATTCAGAGAGGGTTGAAGTCAAAGGCCTGGCTTCCTCCTGGAAGGGAAGGTCTATGGATACCTTCGGGCTTCCAGAGCGGTGTGGTTTTCCTCTCAGTGCTGTAGGTGTGCGCAGGGCCCTTGTAATTAGACTCTTCCCAATTCCTTGCATCATGAGTTATTAATACTTACCCAGAATGCACCTGTTATGATTAGATTGATGGTTCTCCTCCCCTCCCCTTCTCCTGTGCTCCCTCGGCTGAGTCCCCTCCCCGGCTCCCAACTCAAGAAGGCCCAGTCCCCCTGCTGCCCTACACACTCCCGCTTTCAGGATTCTTAACTTTGTAGACACCCTGCACACAGTGGCCATGGGGTGGGGTGTGTGATGATGGGGAAGGTAGGGTCTCTGCAAAGCAGAGTGTGGGATGGTGGGGGCAGGCAGTCTCTTCTGTGGAAGCCTAGAAAAGCCCCCCGAAGGTTCTTCGGGAAGATGCTGTGTCTCGCTGTGTCCAAGTACCATCCCATACCCTCAGCTCAGATAGGCTCTGGGTGCAGACCCTGCCTGACCCTTCCCAGAAGCCAGGGCTAGTAAGAGGTCCAGGCCTTGCAGGTTTGGAGGGCTGTTGAATCCCAGCATGCTCTCTGTCTTGTGCAGAAGTGTGACTGGCATCCATCAAGTGGACAGGAACTGAGGAGGGGCAAGGAGGCTGGTGTAACCCATCTAGACCTCTTCCTGGTAAAGTGCCCCTCCTGCCTAGCTCCCTCAATGAAGTGAACTCTATGGAACTCTGGGAACTACGGGGATGGGGACACCCAGTGCTCCTTGTAACCCGTCCCGCCCCAACCCACACATAGACTCATCTCTCTCAATATAGAGGTTCTGAGCAGAAATCCCAGGACCAGGCTTGTTTAGTGAGCCACAGTGGAATTGTAGTCCTCTTTGGGGATGCCCTAGCAACTGTGCTATGCCTGAGTCTTGAGGGGAGGGCTGTGGTCTTTTGCTTAGCCTGCAAATCTGCAGCATCCTGGGGGGGGGCACCAATGGCCACTGTGAAAGGAGAAGGGGGAGCCCAGGCAGGAAGCAGGACCTTCACTTCCAGCCTCCCTGCAGGTACATTTGTCCTAGCCAAATCCCCGTTACCTGGACCCCATCCCTGGTGAACTGCCAGATCTCATCTAGAAGCATTCAGGCCCCCCTGGACACTTGTGCAACTAGCCCCACTCCCCACTTCAGGGACACTGATCACACCCCTGAAACTTCGTTTACGCCTGTGTGCCTGAGGCAGGCAGTCCTGTGTGCAGCCGATCAAACAGAAAGACGCAAGAGTGGGGGAATGCGCCATCTAAATGAAACATTTGGCACAGCTGGACACTTCCCAGGAATCCACCAGGGTGTCGGCTTTGGGGAAATGAGAACCTAAGCTTCTGGTGGAAGAGACCTGAGCCTGCTTTTGAGAGACACCCAGGGGGTCTGTGGGCTTCGTGCCTTGTTGCTACAGCCTGCAATGGTGGCAGGAGGCACGCAGAAGAGAGGGTCTCAGCCTGGGCTTGTCATGCAGATTGATCTGTCCTTCCACCCCCTCCCTGAGATGTGCTAATGGCGGACCTCTGCACAGTTCAGTTTTTCAAGTAAACTGGATTCCCTCTTGTGGAGGGAAACATGGGGAAGCGGTTTGAGTTTAAAAGCCAGGGTCCTCACCTAGCATCGGACACGTGGGTGGGCCTTGTGGGCTAGTGGGTGGAGCCTCCATTGGCATCAACCTCTCCTGGACCTGGCTGAGCCACACCCAGAGCTTGTACTCAGAGTCCGGGGTTCTGGGAGAAGATGGACAGGATGTCTCGGGGACAGGACAACCTGTAGGTTCCCTTTGCCCCCGCTGGCAGTGCCTCCCGCAGGCACCAGTCTCTGTCCAGGACTCTCAAAGAGAAGTCCTATGGAGTGCGCCGCTCCTGGGTGCTCCCTCTGCAACGAACACTTAGCAACATTGTCTCCCTTGCAGCCTTCCTTTTAAGTAAGTCTGCCCTTTGCCTTCTGATGTCTTCTGTTAACCACTCGTTGCCCTCATCCTCTGCTTCCCCCCTGCAGATGGTGTTACGTGCTAGCCACAGCTCTTAATTAAACCACGCAAAGCCCTGGTCTCTCATCCTACCAGGAGAGCCCCTTCCTGGCCCTTTGCCACTCCCACTGCTGTGCTGTGCTGTTCATTCCCCATTGCCTTGCAGCCAAGAGACCCCTGGCCTTGATGTCTTTTTCTATTGCATCTGTGCATGGCTGCTTATGACCAGGGACAAGTGAACTTTCTCCCAAATGTGTCTCAGTTCAGCAGGCACTCCAATTTTGTGACAGAGGGTGGCTGGCCAGAGTCCCAACTGGGGACTCTTGTGTCCTCCTGCATCCTCTTCTCAGCATCACGGACTCAGAATTCTCTGATATCCTTGATAACGTGAAGCATCACCTTCTGCCTGGGGCCGGAGAACCAGAAGAGTCTGGCACTGACACCTATGCTCCCGTTTCGATATAAGCAACTTTTATATGTTGCTTAAATCACTGCCTCCACTCCCTCCCCAGCTCACACACAGGACCCAGAAAACTGTAACTCTCCTGAGATGCAGAGAGAGGAGGCCACTGGTGGAAAGGTGGGAGACCAGTCATCCCTTCTGAAATGAAGGAATGCTATAGACTCTGGATGTCACAAGTCAGGCCAGTGACAGGTATCCTCTGGTTTGGTCCTTTTGGAGGGCAGTTGCTCAGTAATAGAAAAAGAGCCGGCCTGGGGTCTCCTCACCATAAAGGATCTGCTGAGACACCCTTTCCCTGCCAGGGTGGGACACAGGTGTGGTGGTGCCTGGGCACCAGAGCCCAGATAAAGCCTGGACAGAACTTGGACTTAAAAAAGTGTGGCTCGGTGACAATGAGGGGTCAGTGTGGAGCTCAGGGTATGCTTTGTGAACAGGTCACCTTTTCTAGACTCCTGGCTTGTGAGGCAATGGGGGAGAGAAGTCCTTATAGCCAGGACGGCTCTGGAGAGATGGGGCTGAGATAGGATTTAGCTGGGGTGCGGGGAGGTAGGTAATGAACATTACTCCTCAGGGTTGCAGGAGAGGGGGAGTTCAAGGTTTGCCTGGCCGAAGGCATAGAGGTGTGGGTGGCCTTGTCCATTTGAGTCTCAGACTATAGGACATGTGCCACAAAAGTCCATTCTATTTCAGTGGGCTATGACTGTCCAATCTGTGGCTCAAAATGGGGGTAATAATGGGCCTCAGCCCCCTGTGGGACTGGCCTATGAGGGTGGACTGTCCCTCCCTGAGAAGACCCCTGTTCCTTGGCTCCGTGCCACCCTCCACAGCGTCACAGGTCTCAGAGATGCTGAGGCTGTGAGAGCCTGTCTGGTTATCTCCTGTCCCTCTGGCATTGGTCACCACATGCACCTCAGACTCCAGTGACAGTGGAGTTTGGCTTCCAAGTGGCCGGAGGCTTCTCCACAGGGAACTAACTAGCCCCTAGCACCCTCATGGGCTGACTCTCTGGGCTTGGCTGGCACCATCCAATCTTCAGCAGGGCACACTGGGCATGAATATGTCCACGCCAAGGACAGACAGGTAGAAAAGGTGGGCAGACTCTCGACCAGCGACCATCAGGTTACTCACCTCCCTGGCCCTTCTAATCTCTGCAGGGGCACACCAGTACACACACAAGCCATGTGGAAGGAACTCAAAGTTCCAACGGGTGCTTCAGGTGAAGGCCAGAGTTCCCACCCCATTTGTTCCAGAAACTTCCACAGAACCCAGACAGACCCTTGCGTACCTCTCGGCTTCATGTTCTGTGACTGGTTCCCAGGACTGGTAAGGCAGCAAGACCCCAGTGGTGATGCCTGACTTTCCCTTTAAATGCCCAGCCTGCACCCACCAAGTTTCAATTGTCTCCCAAAGGAACGTCACATAGGATGACTCCGGCTTTTCCTGAAACAGGAGCAGGGCATCTAAGGCCCTGTCAAACGCTGCTAGAGTTCCCAGGCATTGGGTAGCCGAGGATCTGTGGACTCCGAGCTAATGGTCCTGAGGCCCATAAAGCACTCCCGAGTTCTCCAAGCCACTTCTCTCTACTGCCAGGCCCAGCACGACCTTTGGGCCACGCCCCTGGCCTTCCCAGAGCAGGGCCTGCGATCAACCCTTCTGGTTCTGCACCCCAGGCCTCCCCAGCGATCTCAGAGCAGCCACACAGCTAGGCAGGCTGGCCACATCTAAAGGCCCGATCTGGTCTGACCCGGCCACTCTCACTAGGCTTCTCTGAAGGCGTCCGACCATGTGTGTGGCAATACTATTTTATTTATTTTGTGTGGGATCCATGAGAGTCAGGATTAACAAGGGTCATGGTGACCAGTCCTGACCTTGACCGGAAGGAGACTGTTTAAAAAAACAAAACACAACAGAGAAACCGAATCACTTGCCGTAGACATCAGCAATGGGGATATTTCATTACTTTAAAAACAAGACACACAAAAAGCTGTCTTCCTTATCCTCAAAGTGTGGAAGAAAGACAGTCACGTGACTTGACCTCAGAGAGCCGGAAGTGCTATCCTCCCACCTGGAACTGAATGCAATGTATTTAAAGGCCTGGTGGTGGCAGGTATCTGCATGCAGCTGCTGAAGAAGCGCAGAGTCCTCATGGAAGGATCTTCCCCCGCTGTGGGCAAGGACGGCCACGCAAGAGCATGTGCGCATGCGCACAGACAGGCGCAGGCCAAGACCGCTGAGGTGGCTTTGTGGCTTGCTTTTCTTCACGGTAGATGTGGGCGGCACAGAGGCTTGCCCTCTGCAGAGGACACACAGGAGGCGGTGATGTGGGAGAGGCGTGGGTCTGCTGACTCCAAACCCAGGAGAGCACTCGATGGGAGTGGACAGCCTCTCTTGGTCACCGCTGCGGAAGGCTAAGGCCAGTGGGCTCTTCCCTGAGTGGCAGGTGAGGTCCCTGGGCCGTGGTTTGCCGCCCTTGTGGCAGCCTTTACATTCGAAGTTCCCAGAGCAGTCTTTTGAAGGACCCTGATAGAGACCCTTGCTCTTCTTTTATGGGCGAGGAAATGGCTGGGGGAAACCCTTCACTCCCTGCCAGGGAAGCTCTGGAGGAAACCGGCTTCTTAGGTTTGGGGTGGTTCCTTCTAGACCAGGTTAGTGCAGGACAAAATGCATCGCAACCTTTTAGAAACACAAGACTAAGTCCAGAGGCTGCTTGGCTCTTCTAGGACTCCAGCGATCTGGCGAGTCTAGCCTCAGGCTAGCCAGCTTCCCCGTGTGCTCCTCGGTGGCCCAGCTGGGTGGGCCCTGGCCCATCATGAACCCAGGCTATACGCCTGCCTCTGCCAGGCTCCTTCTCACTGTCTGGCCAGCCCAGGGTGCCCCTCACAACCCCAGCCTGACTACACTGGAAAGGCGTCTACATAAGGGGGGGCCACAAGTAGACTCTTGGCACTGTCCGCCTGAATGAATTCTGTCAAACATGAAGTAGACGGGTCGGGTGTGTCGCTCAGTGGGGCAGCACACTCGCCCAGCATGAATGTGGGCTCCAAGTGCCGCACCCTGCCTCCTCGACACAACAACAACAACAAAAACCACGAATGCAGGGGAGAGGACAGAGGAACCTTTCGGGAGCTGACCCCCGATGCAGCCTACAGTTTTCTCCATTCCCTTATTGCCGTAGCCTCTCCATGCCCAGGGCCACCAAAGGCACCAGCTCCGGGAGACCCTCGACTGGGCTGCTGCTCTCCTGTCCATCAAGGGCTTCACACCCCTTTTAGCAAAAACTCAGAAGACATCTTGCTGTCGCCCCCTTCCCCAACACTGTCCCCTCCACGTGGAGAGTAAGTGACCCTTTCCAAGGTAGGCATCATGCTTCACCAGTGTTAGTGCACACACGCACACACGCACACCAAAGGTGTCCTTCTTTACCAGAGCCCCAGTGACATTAGGCGATGTCGTCAGCACAGACATTAGTGGCAGGGCATGCGCACACAGGAGTGCTTGGTCAATAGCATTAAGTGTCATTTTAAAAAATGGGTTAAATAAGCCTTGTGGCCAAGAGACGGTGTGCGGGCTGATTACCCGTGATTTGTATGTCCTGGCGGTGGGAAGGCTAGAAGTCTAATGACTGAATTATCACCCTAATGCCTTTTGCTGGCTGGGAATAATCCCGGGGTAACAGCTGCCACAGGGTATTTGGCTGGTCTCCTCTAATTGCATCCAGATTAAGGCTGCTGTTCTGTGTGTGCAGGGCCTCTCCACTTCTCAGAGCAGAGCCGGGCTCTGTGAGCCCACACACCATGTCTGGCTGCAGAGGCCCCAGATGGTCTAACGCTGCAGGTAACACCAGGGACCGAGAGTCCACGGGACTGGGGGGGGTACCTGGTACGAGGCCATCACTGACTGTTCTGGGTCAGGTCTCGGGGAGCACTGGGAGCTACAGATCCTTGCTCTCTGAGACTCTCCAGGGTATGTGACTCCCTGGACCTGCTCCCCCTGTCCCCACCCCACACAGCAGAGTGTAGGAGACAGGGTGCGGTGTGATCCTGGGAGGGGGAGGGTAGGAGCTGGCTCCTCCTCCCTGGGAAAGGAGTGATCTGTATCTAGATTTCCTGGAGCGGTAGGCAGATGGGACCACTCTGAATCACCAGGCCTCTGCTACGTGACTGCTCAAGTAGCCCCAGTTCACTCTCCTGGATGCAGGGTTCAGCTGGGCCACCTGCTCTGCTGCCCCTCAGGTGGTCGGCAGTGCAGTATCCACCAGCACCTAGAAAAACACTGCTCGTTTCTGCCTCTACCATCATGGGGTGACCCGAGACCCGGAGGCCAATGCCGCCACACGCCCACTGGGACTTCAGAAATGGTGACCCCAGAAGAGAGTGAGCAATTCTACCCTAGACCAGAACCACCCAGCCTAGACTGCTGACCCAATGCTCGCTGTGTGTGCCAGTCAGGTTCTAGCCATGGAGGCTGTGTCCTATATATGAATACTGTGGTGCTGGACAGCAGATATGCCTTACCCCAACAACCAGGACACTCTCCCCCAAAGGCTCTTCCTAGAAGGACCCACATCCTCAGAAGTGCTCCGGGAGAAGGGGAGGCTGGGAAGGGAAGCGGCTGGCTGTAAGAGGGCTCCGCTTTCATTCTGCTAAGCACCTTTTAACGTGGCACCGTCCTGCAGCGCCGCTCTCAGTGAGCAAAGTCAACAGCAGGGCACCTCTGCCCACCCCTGCCACCTGCATCCCCACACGGACTCAGCCCATGACGGGGATCAAGGCTCTTTCCTTGCACCAGCTTTTGAGGATGGAGGGTGGGGTGACCTTTTCCTTGGTAAGAGGCAGAGCATCCCAGTGTTGCTCAGCCAGCAGAGATGCCAAGGGACAGAAGCCCCCTTGCATAACAGGGACCCAGGTCCTTCATGGAGGTAGAGGCCCCTCCCCAGCCATTTCAGATGCGTTTGTCTTTAGATATTCCCACCTCCCCAGGACCAAGCATTTTCTCTTCAGAGGACCTCAAGGTTGCACATACCGCACCCCTCAACCCATTCAGGCCCCAGTGGTTTGCTGTTTTTGATAGAGGACAAACCTCAGATCCTAAGGGGAGGATCCCAGTGGGAGGTACATCTGACACTTGTCGAACAGCCTGTGCCTTCCCAACACTCACGTGGGCCCTGTGGGAAGCTCAGGTCTGAACATCTGCTCGTTCTCTCTCTCTCTCTCTCTCTCTCTCTCTCTCTCTCTCTCTCCTCCCTCCTCCCTTTCCCCCTCCCTCTTTGTTTTTGGACAGGTGTCTTCACAGGGGTCTTGCAGCTGTGACCAAGAGGCTTCAGACATACACTTGACTCACTCAGGATGGTCCTACTCATCTGTGCCCCTCGGTGCCAGTGTGAGGATAAAGCCTTTTCTGGATACTGCTTTGCCCACAGCTCATGGAGAGACTCTGGACTCTGCTGGAATCCCGCAGCCAGCTAGCAGCCTGCACTCTCATGCAGCAGGCAGACATCCCAGGCCAGCCTTTCAGGAGCTGAATTCTCGGGGCATCTGATATCTGCGGTCACTTCTAGAGTCCGATTTTGTCGTCATGGTGACAAGGCTCTCTTCGCATTGGCCAGAGGCCTTTCCTTGTATTTCTAGATTCTGTTCCCTTCACGTCCATCCCCACCCCTCCCACTTGTCCAGGACCTCAGAGAGGTCAAGGGCAGAGGCTTTTCTATCTGCGGAAACCAAAGGCCTCCCGTGGTGCCTTTGGGCCTTTCTTGCCTTCTCTTGGGGGCTTAGGTGATGGCATCTCCATTGTGCCCCCATAGGGACAGTTCTCTGAGCCCGGGTGGTGGCCGGCACACTCCACAGCTGGCATGTACCCGCTGTCCCACATGCCTGTCCCACACAGCTTACATAGGTCATGTAGGCTGCAGGGGATCCGGGGCAGAAGGCGGAACTGGTACAGGAGACTCCTGGCCTGCAGAGAGAAGAAAGGCTAAGGGGACAGCCAAGCCATCGGAATGCAAGGGAATAGTGGAAGAGCATGGAACCAAGGGACACACTCATGGACTTACAATGTGGGGACAGCACAGTGGCCTGGGTCTTCACTGGCTGCCAAAAAGGGGACCATGAAATACTTGGGTAGTTTAAGACACGAAATCCCCAAGTGAGTGAGGTATGAGAGTCAGAAGGGCAACTCCCCCACACAGCCCTTCCTGTCCTTTGCAGGACCTCTCGAACCCTGTCCCAATCCCTTCTGGACCACAAAAGGCCCCTGCCTCACTGAGTTACCCTGCAGCCTGCAAGGTCTGTCTGGGGAGTCTGATGCGGTGATGGGTCCGAGGACCCCTTCTCCTCCCCATGGACCGCCAGAGGACTAGAACTCAAAGCACTGTCAGCTACAGTGTGGGGAGCAGGAGGTGGCGGAGACTCAAGCCATGGGTAAGAGGCGAGGCTTTCCCTCTCCTTCCTCACTTTCCTAGCAATGGCTGGAAAGGATGCACTCCTGGGTGGGGACTGGCTGGGCATTTATGCATTGTAGCAGATGAAAGAGGCTGTGTCCAGGGATGGCCCCGAGGACCCGAAGCATCGCTGGGCTGAGGAGGTTGTATCAAATCCCCACGGACTTGGTAGAGAAAGCCCAACAGGCAAGCGAGGGGCAGGCTGGAGCTCTGTAGGTGGGTGGTACCCATGTGCTGGGTAGGGCTCTGTGGGCAGGGGTGGGGCTGTGAGATGTGGGTGGGGTTCTGTGTGCGGGGCTGGGTCCTTTAGGTACGGGCAGGGCTTCCCATGTCAGGGTGAGTCTGTGAGGTGTGGGTGGGGCTCCGTGGGCAGGGGTGGGTCTGTGAGGTGTGGGTGGGGCTCCGTGGGCAGGGGTGGGGCTGTACAGCATGTGGCTTGCTTCTGTACAGGGCAGGCCTGATGGGTCAGGCCAGTGTGGTGCCCACCTTCCTGAGCACCAGCTCTCCGTTCATGTGCATGGCCAGGTTCCCAAAGTGCAGGAGCATCTGGTCTGTGGCCAACTGTTGCTCGATGACGTCATCCCCATAGATGGCCACAATGGCCACACAGATGAACAGGTGGAAGTAGTCCGTCTGTGGGGAGACAGAGGACTCAGAGGGGCCCTGCCAAATCTGAACCGGAATTCAGCCATGACTCTGGTCGAGGCTATCTGGGCCTGGGCTTGGGCCTGGTCCTATGTGCCTGGGAAGCTTGCGCCTCTGGTTCACCCTCCACTTCCCCACCTGAAGACTGGGCCAGTGGTGACGGCTACACGCTGGGCCGCTGTGACATACTAATGGATAACTGTGCCATACCCTGGTCTTTGGTGCTCTCTTGGGAGGTGTCTGTGATGAGGGAAGAGAACACCTTCCTCCCTAGCCTGTCTGAACTCACGGCAGGATCTCATGCACAGAGGTCATGAGAATGTCACGTGTGCAAAGGGCTAATCAGACTGCTTCCTGAAGACTCTAGAATATGCCAACAAGAAGTTCTGGCGGCTGACTTCCTGGTGGTGAGTCCTCCTGCATCAGCCAAGTGTCCTTAGCATGCGCCCCTACTCTATGGTTGGTGGCTGAGCATGTAGGAAGATCCCTACTAAGTCACTCCCTAGAGGCCCCATGGAAGGCTGCCACTACCATCTTGCTGCCCCTAACGAGATGCCCACAGCCCCTCCCCACCTCCTATAGGGCCACCCTGTGGCATTCTCTTGCCTGGACACATGAAGGTAGAAGGATGGGGGTTCTAGAAAGTCCCTGTTGAGTATCTTGATAACACCATGTGGGCTGGCATCTCCCAACCAGACCAGCAGCGTGTAGAAGCTGTGGGTGCTGAAGTCCCCATCCTTGGCCTGCCCACCTTCTTATTCCGAAGGAATGGGAGGAGGGAAGAATGAGATACATTCTACAGGGATTGGACCAGAGCGCAAGTCCCAGCTCCCGGGGCAGGTGCATGGCATCAAGCCACGGCCCAGAGGCCTGCATGAAGCCTTTCCTTTAGAATCTTAGCCCTCACCTGGCAGTGACTCCCCTCTAGCGCTCACTCCTGGTTCGTTCATCATCTGAAAGGATTTCATTCTCAGCTGATGGGGGAGGAGGATGTTCCAGATGGAACCGCTAATTCCAAAATCTGATGGCAACATTAACTTGCTTTGTGGGTCTTGAACATGACAGTGGCCAGCGGGCTAAGGAGCAGGAGCTGCCAACAACCTCTGAGAACAGCTGGGTTACTCCCCCGACTCAGCCTCCCTGGCCACTCAGAATGCCTGTCTAGAATACTCTTTAAGTCTAGGATGCATTGGCAAGCAACGGATGCTGCAGGTGGCAGAGAGAGAGAGCAGCTTCAGAGTGTGCTCTTCATAGCCGGGGTTAGAGGTGGAGGACAGAGCTGTGCCCGGGACACATGGACGGTACTGCTTTTGGTTTGTGCAAGCACACGTGTGCATGTACATATGTGCACCCACATGAGGCCAGAAGACAGTATCTCGGGGTCTCTCGCTGGGACCTAGAGCTCAGCAATTAGGCTCGACTGACTGGCTAGCAAGCCTAGGAATCTGCCTGTCTCTGCTCCCCCAGCACAGGGATTATAGGTATGCACCACACAGCTGTTTTTTGTTTGTTTTGGGTTTTCTGTTGCTTGTTGTGTTTTGTTTGTTTTGAGACAATTCAAACTGTGTAGTCTTGACTTTCCTGGAACTCACAAAAATCTGTCTGCTTCTACCTCCGGAATGCTGGGATTAAACGTGTGTATCACCACGTCTGGCATGCCTGGCTTTAAAAAACAAAAACAAACAAACAAACAAAAAACAAACATGGGTTCAGGGACTCCAGTGTAGATTCACAATCTTGCAAGGTAAGCACTTTACCCACTGAGTAATCTCTCCAAACTTGAGTCTTATTATTTTTAAGGCTGATGGAGTTAAAATGACTTGCTGACTTCCTTACATTGATGGCTTGAGTGTAGCTTAGGGTGTAGAGTCAGCCCTGTCGGGGAGGAGAAACTGATCCTGTAGAATACGAGTGGATGCCCTGATCCAGACTCTCTCTGGAGCTCTGGAAAGGCAGCTCAGGGTGGCCCGGCAGTCCCAGGGGGCGGGGCAGCATAGCACTGGCCACAGCATGTGGGCACATATATCCTGGGCTGCTGTGACTGTCCTGTGGTGCGGATATCCCTCCCACTGACTGGCTGTGACAGAGGCAGTAATGAGCATGTCAGCCAGCAATTTACATTGATTTCAATTACATGGGAGGGGAGGTCTGAAGCCCGGAAAACTGGCGGCGCGACTGGATGGGGTGAGGAGGAGACGCCCCCACACAGGAGGTTTGGAACCACGGGGTGGCGACTGCACTCACAGGTAGCAGCGCTGGCTCCGCTCACCTGGTAGTGGGCCCAGCAGGCCTCCCAGATGCGCAGGGCCTCGGCCTCAGGAAACTCCCGTTTGAAGCAGAGTAGGAGCCAGCGATGGCAGAACAGCATCTGGAGGCCGTCCTCGCCCAGAGAGACCAGGTGCTGGTAGAAGCGCTGGTGCGTCAGCCGCAGCAGCTCCCGCAGGTACAGCTGGGGGTGGCAGAGGGAAGGAGGGTGTTACCCAGACCCCGGGAAAACCTGCCTACCAGGGCCAGAAAGACCTTACTCAGGGCACCTTCAAGCCCCAAAGCACACACAGGAAGTCTTTCTGTCTGCCAAACACATCGGCCAGCCACTATGTCAGTCTACCACTGGATTTCCTCCCAAGCCTTCCCACTCGTGTTCGGGGGGGAGTGGAGCAGAGGTTGACCCTGGGTATCTTCTAACAGTCTACCTTATTTTATTTTTTAAAAAAGATTTATTATTAAACAAATTGAACATATTTATTTTATGCGTGAGCAATCCGCCTGCACGTATGTCTGTGCATCACACTGATGTCTGGTGTCCACAGAGGCCAGAAGAGAGAATCAGATCCCCAGGCATTGGAGTTACAGATGGTTCCTAGCAATCATATGGGTGCTGGGGTCCAAATCCAGGTCCCCTGCAAGAGCAGGCAGTGCTCTTAACCACTGAGCTATCTCTCCAGCCCTTATTTTATTATTGCTAATCATGTGTGTAGAGATGGACCTGTGTACGTGACTTCAGGTAGCCAAGGAGGCCAGAGTTAGTTATCTCTGGAACTGGAGTTACAGGCAAGTGTGAGCTGACAGACATAGGTTCTGGGGATCAAACTCGGGTCCTCTGCAAGAGCGGTGAGGTGCATCCTCTAACCCTCTCAGCTGTCTTTCCAGCTTGAGTCTACCTTTTTCGGACAGAGTCTCTCGCTGAACCTAAAGCTCACCAATGAGATGGACGGGCTGGGCAAGTAGCAGGGATCCACCTGTCTGTGAGCTTCCAGAGTACACACCCAGCATTTTCCCCAGGTTCTGGGGATTGGGACTGTGGGCCTCATGCTTGTACAACAGGCACTTTGCTGACTGAGTCATCTCCCAGGCCCGGCCACTGGAATCCTGCTCACACCTGTCTACCGGTGCCTCTTAGATCAAAAGATATTCCAGGAGACCACGGTATAGCCCTCGGCATAGTATGACCTCCTGGGTGGCCAAGGAGACTGACTGACTCAGCGTGAAGTCATCCCTCAGCCTCAGTCGACCCCCAGGGGCTGTTTCTAATGGATGCCTAACCAGGCAGGGCAAGCAGGGTTATTCATGAAACCCCAGTGACAGCCCCTTCCCCTTCCGTCCCACCATGATCTAGCGACTCTCACAGCTGACTGCAGTTTCAAGACGCTGAGTTTCAAAATGCTGGATTCCTGTGTATCGGGTCACCGGGTCGCATGGGACTTGACAGAGGCTATTTCTGGCAGCACCAGGTGGGGGCCGCTGACCGCTGACACCACCAGGAAACCAATCTCCAGCAGCTAATGAGTCACTAGCCATGTGCTGCCAGGCTGCTAGGGTGATGGCGTCAGACCCTGTAATTGCCTCCCTGGGTACTGGAAACCTGACATCACAGGGATGCGTGATGAGGCAGGGGCCGAGTGTCTGGTTAGGGGTCAGTTGTCTGCTGCTCAGTGGGATCAGAGGCTCCCGAGGATAGTGGGGCCTCAGGACTCTGTACCACTCCTAAGCAAGCACACTGCTATCCCTAGAGCCTGGAGTTGTGTGGCTCTGAAGTCCTGGAGTCCTTCCTGACCGGCCAGGGTCTCTACTCAGTGACCCGTGAAAGGGCAAGGCCACCGTGTGGCTGACAGTTCTCTAATGGACGTCCAGCATGCACAACTGCCGGGTGCCCTGTACCTCCGGCCGCTGGCTGCTCCTCACTCACACCTTTGCTCACACGACCCTCCAGTCCCCAGGGGTTGACCTATGGGCCATTCTTCCTGCCCCTCCTCAGTTCTGCCATCACTGCCTGAGGCACACGTCATCTAGCCAGAGGCCACTGAGCACGGTTACCCCAAACCCTCTGTTCAGCTAGTCTCCCACACTTGAGACCCATATGGAATAGAGACAGCCGTGGGAGGGGCACCTGCGACTCCTGTCCTCAGAGTTCAATGCCCTCGGCTCCTACGTTCACTTTGTCAGCTTGTCTACTTCCAGACCAGGCCAGGTGCAGGATGGAGGGCAGGCCACCCACATCCTGGCAGGAGCTTGATACAAACACAGGTGCCTCTCAGTGACAAGATCCAGTCCCCAACCACTCGGTGCTTCTCAGTTTATGTACAGCTGATCTCTGGGGGGCAGGGAGGTGGGACATGGGATCAGAGTCAGTTGAGCCCCACAAAAAAAGTCAGCTTATGGGGGGGAGGGTGGAGATGTGAGGCCTGCCTGTTGGACATCTGGGCAATATTGGAGACCTAGGTTCCCACTGCACACAGCTGCCCTGGCGGTCTGTAATGGGCCCTGCTGGTGGCTCACACCTGAGCCAAGTAGCATGGGCCTCCCTTTCTTTGGAGGCTGGATTGTGATAGCCCTGCAGGGAGGCAGAAGGCCAGCAGGGTAGGGCCTTAAATAGTCAGTCTCTGGGGTTTCAGGAAGAGAGGGTTAAGAGGCTGGCCCAGACCCAAACACATATCTCCCAGAGGTGGCCAACTGGCTCTTCCCATGAGACTCTGGTTTTCTGCCATCTACTGACTCATGATGCCATGGCTGCATTTCACCATCAAGACCCCTGGCAGTGGTGGCGCTGGGCGGTGGTGGCGCTGGGCGGTGGTGGCGCTGGGCGGTGGTGGCGCTGGGCGGTGGTGGCGCACACCTTTAATCCCGGCACTTAGGCAGAGGCAGGCAGCTCTCTGAATTCAAGG
This sequence comes from Ondatra zibethicus, assembly GCA_004026605.1. Taxonomy (NCBI): domain Eukaryota; kingdom Metazoa; phylum Chordata; class Mammalia; order Rodentia; family Cricetidae; genus Ondatra; species Ondatra zibethicus. The sequence continues at coordinate 136,297 of PVIU01003589.1, forward strand.
CCAGCCTGGTCTACAAAGTGAGTTCCAGGACAGCCAGGGCTACACAGAAAAACCCTGCCTCAAAAAAAAAAAAAATAAAACCAAACGAAATAAGGCAGCGTGCTGTCTCTTTGAACCCTCCGGTACACAGAGAAACATGCACATACACGTACAGATGTAAGCACATATACCCACATATACAAGGCACAATATATACATGCCCATACAGCATACATGCACACATACATACACATGTGATCTTGTCCACATGCCTCCTCACCATAGTACACACACTCAGTGTACACACACACACACAACACACATGTGAGCTTGGCCCCATGCCTCCTCACCATAGTACACACATGTGCGCACACGCGCGCGCGCGCACACACACACACACACACACACGTGCCTCACCAGCTGTCTCTCCATGTCCTCATCACGGGGAGAGCTAACGAAGATGGTGTTCTGCATCAAACCCACGAAGCACCAGAAGGTGTCCGATTCATCCAAGACCTCAGCCAGGATGGGGGCCACCAGGTCTGACATGCCCTGTGAGTAGCCAATGGCTGGATTGTACACAGCATAGTTCAGCAGGATCCTCCTGGTGGGGCAGTGGGGAGCAGAGGTGGGCTGACCCATCCCATCCATGTAGTCCCCATGGGGTCTGTCATGCAGCTGCTGGGGCCCCTCCTTCATCTTGGTCTCAGGGGAGGCAGCACCCACAGGCAGATGCCACAGAGCTGATCCTCTGGAGAGTGTGGGTTATTGGCCGGGTGTGGTGTGCACGCCTTTAATCCCAGCACTCAGTAGGGAGGCAGATCTTTATGACTTTGAAGCCAGCCTGGTCTATATAGAGTTCCAGGACAGCCGGAAATGCATAGAGAAACACTGCCCCCAAAAAATAAAAAATAAAGTCTGGGCTCTGATGGAAGTCAGTGGGACTCATTTTTCAAGCGGTAACAGCATTTGCCAGAGCCCAGAGCAGGGGCTGGGCAGGAATGTGGGTCCTACTTTCTTAACGGTTGGTTCACTGTCTGTGACACAAAGGGCGGGCTGGTTAGGTCGTTTTTATGGGTTATTAATTTTGTGCAGTTATTTGCTAGGCTGCGGCAGAATATCAAAGATAGCAGCCTCGGACTCAGTATGGCGTTCTAGAGGAGGCCCATCATGAGGAGATGAGAACACACATGGCAGCATGGGGAATGTCCTTCATGAGCAGGGGCCAAGCCAGGAGAGGGTTGGGGAGGCTTTTGTGGCTGCTACAGGGGTCAGGAGCTAAAGTGACCTGTAGGTCCCCTGCTCGGGTAGAGTGCTGCACAGCAGCCAGGGAGTCCCACAAGGTCAGTCACAGACTTGCACATGGGGAGGCCAGAGACACCAGGTACCTCATGCTCTCCACATTCGGGTTGTCCTCCCCTCGGAAGAACTGGTTGTTCCTATCTGTCCGAACCACATCCTTGTCCACGGTGAACTGCACGCTGCGCCAAAAGGCTCTCTGCTCCTCAGGAGTCATGGAGAGCCTGTGGGGCAGACAGAGCACCATCCTGAGGTCAGCTGTGGCAGGGGGATGCCCAGGAGTACCCAGGGAGGGGATAGTCCAGCAGACCCCAGGGACCTGGAGTAGTTGCAGTCCAGGATATAGAGGCCTGTGCTATGCTAGCTCCAACCTCTGCTGCTAGGGCTATGGGCACCAACAGAGGTGTGTGTGTGCGCGAGCGTGCACGCACGTGTGTGCACTGTCAGCACCAACCCTCCAGCTCCCAACGCTCTGCGTGTGTGTGTGTGTGTGTGTGTGTGTGTGTGTATGTGTGTGTGTGTGTGTGTGCTGTCACTACCAATCCTCCAGCTTCCAAGACAACGTGTGAGTATGTGTGTATGTGTGTGTGTGCATGTGCCTGTGTGTGGTGTATTCAAAGCTTTCCTCATGTCAATTCAAGTCCAGCCCTGCAGAGGAGAGCTGACTGCAGCCTGTGGGCAGTGAAACCCTTGTGGGAGGCAGCCTTCAGTCCTGAAGTCAGGTTCCCAGCCCGGCCTGCCGCTGGTGAACACTGGCCCTTGGACCAAGGCGCTGGGGGTGTGGTGTAGCAACTGCCCTTATCCTGCCAATGACGCTGGCTCTTGGGAGACTCACGCTCCAAAGAAACCACGGTTCATGGAATATCGGTCGGTGATGAATTACACCTCTGACTTCCCCGCCTTGGTCTGATGGGACTCCTGGGGCGCAGTGCACCTTTTTTGCTGGATCGCTGCGTATTCCTTTCTCTTCTGCTCCCGCAGCGCCTCACGCTCCTCCGACGTGGACTCGTGGCTATAATAGTGCAGCAGGAAAGGCCAGACCTCCCCCCGGATCGACACATCAATGCCGCCAAAGAAAATGGCCTGGAGGAAGCAGCACAAGTTGAGGGGGTGGGTGGGGGGGATAAAGTATAAAACAGGGCAGCTCAAAGAACCCCAAATCCCCAGAGAAGGGTGTCCTGGGGCCTTTGGCGCTCCTCGATTCAGACCCAGCAATTTGCACATGTTTACAAGGGGAAAGTGTTGGAGAGGCATTCCCATACAGGATACAAACCGGCTCATTTCAATGTCAAAGCCCCCCCGGGGTGGCACTCTGAGATCAACGTGTCATTCTCACGTCATGGACTAATCCTGGGGGTTTTAATACTTCAGAGTCTGCAGGGCCCACATGGGATCCCCAATCTTGCGCAACTGTCTCCTCAATGAAGCCGCCTGACCGCTTCATCAATGCAGCGAACAGAACCCTCCAGAGGCGGTGGCCCACCACCCACCCTCTGTCCCTGCGGCTTGACTACAAGGGTTCCCCGGAGGCTGGCCAGGTAGCCGCTGCTGCCATACCTGGCGTAGCTTGTACTCCTCCTCCACCTGGCCCAAGTCATTCAGGTGGTTGAGCCAGGCAGACACGTCCAGCCTCCGGTACAGGCTCTCTTCCGGGTGGGTCTCAGAGGATGGCAGCTTGGGCCGGCGGATGGAGAACTGCATGCAGGTCCTCTCATCTGTGACCTGCTGGGTGGGTGGGAGGAGCCCAGGGTGGAGAGCAGGATCTCAGATCTTGGGCTTTGGAAGCCTGAGATGCTGTTCCCAGGATGTCAAAGCCACTCTCTCGTCTGGGAGGAGGGGAGGGCTGTCCCTGCACACAAACTCCTAAATGGCAAGTGTAATTAGACACAATTAAAATGAAAATACCTTCATCCTAAAACTGCTCTCCCTTTGCAGCACACGGCCTCCACTGCCCCCACTCCCTCTCCTGCCCCAGCCGCAAAGAAAACCAGAATTAATACCCCTTACGGCCCAACTTCCCTCTGCCAGGGAGAGCCTGCAATAGATTCCATTCGATCGGCCACATACAAAGGCCCGCTGTTCAGCAAGCGGGGAGCCAGCCTGTCAGACTGTCTCCATGCGCAGTCACGAGTCCAGGGCGAAACCGCAGCTGACATTTAATTCAAAAATCAAAGGTTGCTCGATGCAGCGGGGAGGGGGCACATACCTCTATTGTAATAATGGGAGCTGGCAGGAGGCTCTGCGGGTAGGGCTGTAAAGTCAGCCCCCGTTTCTAATAAGCACATACAGTACCTTAAGCAGGTGATTAAAGGGCTCTTATTGCCTCTGTATGCAGATTGAGCAAAATATGGCAAGAAGCCTTGTCAAAACATGAGTTTTCAAGTGCTCAAAGTGACTTTCAGAAAGGCCTGGGCACACATTTCAACCCCAAGCACATCGCTGGCAGCCACTGCAAACCAGACAGCCAAATGCCATCGGGCCGAGGGGAGTCCTTAAAGCCAGACCGGTGAGGAAGGTGTCCCGGGATGGCCCCAGACCCAAGGGTTTGGGAGCTGGTATTCTGGGAGAGGCATTTCCACCCCTACCCTAACCATGTCCACCCCACTCTCTGCCCCACTCTTCGCTGGGTTACCTGGTCCCTGAGGTGTGTCTCTGTGCAGAACTTCCATTGCTGGAACACCTCAGAGAGCTTGTCCAGGCCGCCATGGTGGAAGTGGAAAATCTTGTACTGGCTCTCCCGGCTGGCCACCACCAGCTGGCCACTGGTGCAAGCCTCGTCACTAAAGGGTCACAGGGTGGGGGAGGGATGAAGGCATTCACGCAGGTTCTGGGGTCTGAGTTTAACCAGAGCACGCTGTCAGCCACCTCAGGCAGGAAATAGTGAGCCCCACGGGAGTCTGGCTGCTTGTGTGAGGAGCGGTGTCAACCAAGCTCAGTACTCCCTCTACCTAGGAAGCAAAGGCAGCTGGATCCAGAAAACCCCCGGCACACCATTCCTGAGCCACCCAGGAGATCTGGAGGGGTGCGGCAGGGCTGGTGGAGGCAGATCTGGACCACGCAGGGATTTACTCAACCTCCTCTACCCTCATGTCTGAAACATAAGGGGTCCCAGGAGGGGCTTCCCACAATCTCCTTCCAGGCTGTCACCAGACCTGACCACCTCAGCACCTCAGGGATTCGTACAGGGACTTTTGGTAGGTGCTGACTTGGGCTGATATGGAAAAACCATCGGCAGGAGTCAGCAACTGCGGTCTATGAAGGAAAGGCCACCTCTCTCTAGAGGCCAGCCATGCAAATGACCCGTGGTGCCCCCGAGGCACAAAAGACTGCACCACTAATCAGCAGTACCCACCTGGTGTGGGTTTTCTTTTCTGAAGGTTGACAGGGTGTTGGGGGACAGAATGGGGTGGCCTCAAGTGGGATTACCACTTGCGACAGTGGATCAGGGAGGCTACGGCCAGCACTTACTAGACCAGCTGCAGCCCCTTGATGTCCACGAGACTGGAAATGCACATGGCTAGATGTGCCTCCCCACATGTGTACACATGCATCTGTACACACATATACACACAGGCACGCATACTTGTGCACATTCGTATACATGCCGCCAGAAAGCAGACTCACCTGAAGAAGAGTCTCAGGGAACGCATGTGACCCAGGTCCACGCGGAACACACCATAGATCTGCTCCAGGGCACATCCCCGCTGTGGCTCATCCCAGCGAGGTGTCTGCAGGAGGCCGTTGCTGTCGGGGAACCTCAGGTTGGCATCCGAGCTAGAGGGGGAGCTGGCAGAGCAGGTGGTATGAGGACCTCGCATCTCTCTGCTATGCCAGCCCAGGGGAAGGATGGGGAGGGGGACACGTAACATTCACCCCAAGCTTAAACACATGGGATACGATGGAACATGCTTTGCCGGAAGCTTGTGAACAAATAAGTGAGCAAGTTGGTCCTGCTATTCTTTGTGCACAGTGATAGTTTGGTTTGACTGGAAAAGCGTCCTTTTCATGAGCAGACGCCGAGGTACCTTGATACCGGCAGGAAGTTGTCAGGATGGCAGACAGCACTGGATAGAGCTCACACCTCCAGAGTGAACAGAGGTGTGTTACCAAGCCTCCCCGAGTCGCTACATCTTATTTATAATGTGAAGATAGCAAGGGTATGTGTGGAATAAGCAACTGTAAAGTGCTTGGTCCCCTGGGGCCTGTGAAGGGCCGCTGCTCCTTCACAGTCTTAGACAGTATGGGGCTTCTACCCAGGTTTAGATTTCTTGTTTCTGAAAAACCATGTTTATATGAGGAAACACAAGGGCTACTAACACTAACCATAGGCCATGACATGAGGACATGGACTTGACAGCTTCCTATGTGCCCGTGTGTGTGTGTGTGTGTGTGTGTGTG